>CM054949.1:17705407-17750407 GCA_029168755.2 Tillandsia fasciculata
TTTTCCGAACTAATGCCCCAAGTAGCCTCATTAAAAAAAATATTCCCAATCTAGCCTTCTTTTTAAAAATTTCCCAACCTAGCCTCATTTCTATTGATTAGAGAAAAAATAATAATTAAGAGTATTTACACTTTAAAAAAGAAAAAAATATTATTTTTTTCTCTCTCTTCACCCACTTTCTCTTTTATATTATATTTATTTTTTTATATAGTCAATTAGATATTTCATAATATAAATTACTTAGTTATAACAATAATTATTATTATTAAATTATAATTTAAATTAAAAAATATAATTTTTATTAGTTATTATTAATTATTATCTATAATTATTTGATCACGTTGATTTTTTGATCAATTAAAACTTATAATAATAATAATAATAATAATAATAAATAAAAATTAATAATATTATTTTACTAATTATTAAATTATTATCTATAATTATTTGATTTTATATAGTAAATTAAATACTAATAATAATAATAATTTTATAATTTTATTATTAAATATTTAAATATTATTATTAAAAAAAAATTATTATTTTATATATTGGTAGGTAGAAGAGAGAGAGAGAGAGAGGGGGCACGGATGGAGGGAGAAGAGAGAGAGAGAGAGTTGGGGGAGGGAGAGGGGACGGGGGAGAGAGAGAGAGAAAGTTGTGTGCAGAGAGAAAAGAAGAAAATGGGTGAGGAGAGAGAAAAAAATAATAATTTTTTTTTAATTAAAGTGTAAATATTTTTAATTATTATTTTTTTTCTAATCTATAGAAATGAGGCTAGGTTGGGAAATTTTTTAAAAAGAAAGCTAGATTGGGAATATTTTTTGTAATGAGGCTACTTGGGGCATTAGTTCAATTTTTCCTAAACCCGGTATAACTCTTAAACCGAACCAAACGCAAATTTACTCTAGTTCCGGCTTAAACCATAATTATACCTATCCCCGGTATAACTAAAACCCTCTTAAACCCGAACCAAGCGGAGCCTAGGGGTGGGAACAAGCAGTTCCCACCCCCAGGTGGAAGTGGAGTTGTTCCACTTGCTTTTCTTTTTTCTTTTTTTTTTTTCTTTTTTTTTTAAATTAAAAAATTTTAAATTATAAAATATTTAAATTTATAAAATTTAAATTTAATTTTTTTATTTTATAATTTTTAAAATTTTAACTTACTTTTTAATAAATCTAAAAATATAATTTTTTATATTTTTTTAAAAATTTATTAATTTTAAAATTTTTAAATTTATGCAAATTTTTTTATATATTTTTTTTTTAAATTTATACTAATTTTAAAATTAAAATTTTTGCTTCTACTTTGTAATTTCTTAAAATAATAAAAATTAAAATTTTTAACATTTATAAATTTTAAAATTTTAAATTTTATAGTTTTTAAAATTTTAACTTTAATTTTTAATAAATTATCATATAATTTTACTAAATTATATGATAAATTTTTTTAATAATTTTTTTTTATATATAAATAAAATATAAATTTTTTAATAAATATTTTAAATTAAATATTTAAAATCATATCAGTCAAATTTTTATCTTAAATTAAAATTTTAGTCCTCTCTATTCTTCTTATTTCTCTTTAACTTACCTAACACAATTTTTTTTATCCCCGCTATAATTTTTATATTCAACAAAACACAAAATTACTTTAATTCATGCTTGTACCTAAACTTATACCAATTTCAGGAATAACCAGTTTTTGCTTATATCCGAACCAAACGCAGCCTAAAAGGCTCAATTTTTATTCCTCCAAGGGTAGGGTTTTGATATTTATAATTTGAGGATAATATATGTCATAATTTATCTTATTATAAACAAATAAAGTAAATATAGAAAAAGACTGATTAAAATACTCATACATCAAATAGTGTCAGATTCCATGCAGAAAAAAGAGCAACAATTTTACATACACAAACACAGATTGAAGAGAGAAAATTTCCCGTATCTAGAACCCAGAAAAAAAAAAAAAAAAAAAAAAAAAAAAAAAAAAAAGAAAAAGAAGGAAAAACTTCAATTTGCCCCCCGCATTTTCATTTTAATACCCCTGTGGATTGAAGTGTTTCACTGTTCTATCCTATAATTTTACTTTCGTATCGCCGTTAAAACCTGCCGTTAAGTAGAATACTAAATTGATACATATTCCGAACCACATGATTACAGGTAAGTAAAAAACTATATTTTGCCACCCTCTGATTTATAAAATATATTAATAAATTTTATCATTTTACTACCTTACTTAACGGCAGGTTTTATTCGCGAGATAAAAATGAAACCTCAAGATAGCAAAATAAGTCACTTCAAATCAAAAGGTACCAAATTGAAAATGCACTCAAAAAAAAAAAACAACAACACAAGAACAGCAAAATCAGGCATTTCGATAAGGGGGCCATACATTGATCGACGGTAAGTAAACTTCTGATAACAGCAAAAATCTGCAGCTTTTCTTCGGTTTCTCAATTGCTTTCGAAACCAAATATCCGGAATATACCTGCACGCGAAAAACCAATGTTACTGCCACTGTTATATCGAAAAACACAAGGCTACAAAAACAAGTCGATTCGTTCAAAATGTAGTTTTTTTTAAAAAAAGGAAAAAAATTACGAACATCCTTCCGACTGTAAGCCTTTCGTTGGTTTGGATCGGCAAAAGCGAAAGCTTAAATGAAGGGTGGAATTCAATTGCAGTGTAGTTTTAAGTTTCTCGGAAGTCTGACTTCTCGTTTTGTTATTTGTTTTGATGAAGGTTACAGACCTGAAAGTGAGGTGATGAAACTTAAACTATACTTACAACCGAACCTAACCGAATTATACTAAGAACCGATCCAAACCAAACAGTTGGTTTGGTTCGGTTTTGCAATTAATTTTAGAATTTCTAATGAACAAATTGAATCATTCTTGAAACCACACACAATTTCAAAAAATATGTTGATATGTGATCATGATTTGATGATAAATATTAAATTGTAGTACATAGTTTAGCTAAAAAAGTGGAAAAGATATTATTACTATTTGGTTTCGGTTCGGTTCGGTTAAGAAATGTGCTCGAACCGAACTGAAACCGAAAACCATATAAACCGAACCAAATAATCTTATTTGGTTTGCTTTGCTTTGCTTTGCTTTTCAGTTTGGGACCAAACCATGTACACCCAGAATTATACTAATAAGTAGCTTTTTGGCATTGTTAGTATTTGCTTTATCATCAATCACTTAATCCTAATATTTGCTAATAAATTATAAAACTTTTGGGCTAGAAATGTTAGATAAACGAAATTTTAAAAATTTCTTTGGGAAGTAAAGAGTGGAGGAAGACGACTTCGGACCTAATAAAGCAAAAAGTCCAGTGCAGGCGAAGTAAGGTGAATCTGTAACCGCAGTTACAGCACTTTCTCACGCCAAAACAAGCATACGAAGATGTCGCTTATGCGGAAACTTCACTTCCACCCCCCCCCCCCCCCCCCCCCTCACTCACTCCAATCCGAAGGTGCCCTAACAGGTCCTTCAGCTTTTGTTTTGTATATTTCGGCCATTCGATTAACATTTTGTATGACATGAAGTTTTCCCACTAGGGTATGTCTGCAACGTAAATGAACCTTTCTTACTACTAAGATGGAATTCGATGAAACTTGATCGAGCAATTTAAACTTCTCTAATGGAAACCATTAAGATCAGATAAAACCTGATGAATTTTTTTTAGATTAAAAAAAAAAAAAAACATTTCCCAAGGGGTTTAAATGGAAAAAAGAGAAAAAGAACCGAATTCAGGGACACAGGGACACTTACCAAATAACCAAGCGTACTCGTATATTTTTTACTTAAATTTACTGAGGGCAGTTTAGTCGAGAGTACCTTCGTCGGCCTGGTATTTGTTCTTGTCATCTCCGGCGTAAGCTAGAAGATTGTACTTAGGGTTCCACTCCACACTATTCATTGCCGCCTTACTCGGTATCTGATGAACTGATCGTCCGGTTTGAACATTGGCCTACATATATAGTTCGATAAATGATCAGGCCATTATTTTTTTTAAAAAAAAGCTAAATTTCTGATAATGTTATCGCGTAGCAAATGATTCTTTGATATATACATACAATGTAAATAACAGGATCTTCACTCGCTGAGGCAATGTATTCTCCAGTATGGTCGAAACTAATGGTTCTTACTGGCCACCTGAAATGTAAATTATTTGAGCTTTTGTCAAGGACTAAAACTATATTTTCACAGGTCTGAGAAAATGGGATGTAATGTTGTGCTGAAATAAATTTAGTATTAAAAAAAAGAAGGAAAAAAAAAAGAGAGAATGGAGAAAAATGGGCCAAATTGCCAAAATCGACAATGAGTATCACAATTTTCACTTCGCCCTGGAAATTTTTGAAAAAAAACATACTGCTTCATTAAACTACAAGATTTTTGTAATCATGATATTCAGAGCGAGGTTTCCTACATTTATCAGCCCAAAAAATTAGAAAAAAGGAATTTAACAAACCAAATTTCTTGCATTAGAAGCTGATAGGTTTCTGTTCTTGCCAACTTCGTAGGTGTAAGAAACTTACTCGAGTTTTGTGAATGTTTTGATGCACAACATCTCTTTGACATTCCAGAGGCTGACGAGTGAGTCCGCACTTCCAACAGCAAAATACCTGCCAAATTTCAAGTAATTTGCAAAGGAATTCAATCATCCGAGCTTTTATCATTTTTATGCTCCAAAAATTACAGAAAACACAATTTTCAAGACGTAGAAGCAACCAATACAGCATTAAAATGTGATGAAAGAGAAACTTCGTTAAAGCGCTTGGGCGAGCACAGGCTGTGATGTATCATTGGAATCTCAAAAAAAAGAAAGAAAAAACTTTTAATGGACCGCACAATGAAAGGTAACATAATGGGATGGAGTATCGCCAGTTCGTCACCAAATCTAACAATTTAATGTTAGAGTCGGCCACATCTTGAGAAAAGCAACAGAGAATGATTTCAACTGATTATTTTTTATCATGAATGCTGGAGCTTTTCTAAATTACAATTTTTTTTAAAAAGAAAAACAATGAAAAAGTGCAGATGATTCAAGCAAGCGAGCATACGCAATGGTAGTATTAGAACACCTTGGATAATTTGGTTCACAAGTAAATTAAGAGAGAACGAATTTTTGTAGCACTATTGCAGAATAATGAAGAAAAAAGTCAATTCTATGTTTTTTGGTTTGATACCACAGGGAGAGCTATGACAATGGCAAAAGCTAACTGCAACAATGGCGATAACTTTAACAGTTGCGGTATAACGGCGGCGAATAAAGTGCAGGGCAACACTATTCGAGCGAAAGCAGGGATTGTTGTCCTCAGGATATTCTAAAATAATCGACTTTGACTAGAATCACTATTCCTTATTAATATTTGTTGCATTTGTGAAGAGCAGTAACATATATAAATAATTTTTTTTTAAAAAAACTATATCACCTTCCTAGAGGATCCATTGCAATACAGTAGCAACCTGCTGTGTGAGCCATTAAATTATGGCGCAACTTCAGGGATGGATATGCAAGCACCTCAACAGTACCTACATAAACAGCAAAACAACATCAAAATATTCTAAATCAGTTTAAAGTGACATAAATGAGTATGCGTAATGACCCGACTCACTAGCAATAATAACTTGGTAGGCCTAAACCATCAGCCCAAAATGCTTAAGCTCGGTTATTATTTCTAGAATTCATGGCCCCTTATATTTTCAATCACAATATTTTTTCCATCCAATGTAGGACTATTGGAGTGTCACAAACTCCCTCAATTTAGGCCCTGACATCCTTATCAGCCCATTACACACATAGTCGAAAATCATTAGGCGAAGTGAGGACTGCCTCACACTTTCGGCCGGTGAACCGGCTCTGATGCCAAATGTAACGATCTGATCCACTAGCAATAATAATTTGTTGGATTCAAACCACTGGCTGAAAATGTTTAAGCCCAGCTATTATTATTAGGGTTCATAGTCCCTTATATTCCCAATCACAATCCTTTTTCCATTCGATGTGAGACTATTGGGGTGTCACAATATCAAATTATATTGACGTACAAATCCGAGTACGATGCTGAGGTTTATTCTGGTGAAGCTACACTATGAAAATAAAATAGGTAGATGGAAGACGATTCTCACCATTTCCCGTAGTAATGAAAAACAGGTCTCCGGTCTTATTCCATGCTATCTCATTTATCTGAAGAAAAGGCCATGTGAAATTAAAGCTAAATTCAAGAAATAATGTGCTCATGAGAATTTCATTCTAAATGAAAAGTCAAATTGAAAATTACCTCATAATTGAACTTGAGCCTGTGAATAGGTTTAAACTTCCTAACATCCAGTATTGTTAATTCATCCTCCTGCACATAAAAAATTAAAGAAGAAGAAAAAATAAAAAGAGCATTCATAATCAACTGATAGAGGAATACCAAGGAATACCATAATGTCGATAAAAAATCAATGTTAGTTTAGATGTTATTTTTCGAACACCCGATATATTAGAAATAACTGTTTTTGATAGCTAATGATTCGCCATCCCTTTTGATCTCCCATCCTAATTCTTTCCGCACACTTCATAATACACTTCTCATTCTGTCGCCCCTTTAATTTCTCAATTGTACAACATGGAAGAATATTACAAGATTCTGGTATAAGCTCTTTAAAAAGCGGTTTTTAGCATACCTTGTTACCAACGGCAATATGAGTACCATCGTGCTTGTATGTGATATTGATATTTTCTCCACTAAGCTCAACATTTTGGGAACATTTTCCACCTACGAAAACCAACAGATTAGTATGCAGAGAAGTTTTGGTAGCATTAAAATAGTAGGAATTCCAGCACTTCTAGCCTTGATGTAGGTGATTGATACAGCGAGTTCAGTTTCAAGATAGAAAGAAATAAACACTTATATTTCAGCCATTACTGTGTATTCGAAAAAGATTAAATCATGATACTACGTGATGCGTGACAAGTTTATTAAGGTAAGAGAAGATGACTAGAAATGAAATAGAAAGTTACAGTTGCAGAAAAAAAAAAAAGGGCTGATGTTGCACACAGCCATCTATAAATCTGAGCTTGCACAACAAGAATGGATGTACTTACTACGAGCATCCCAAAGGCGAACGGTCTTGTCCCCTGCTGCAGTAGCAACTAAATCGGGGTGCTTTGGGTCCCAACATAGCTGATCAACACTGTCCGTATGACCTTTCAATTCTATGTCTTTGACCTTACCCTGCATAAAAATCCATTCATCCACAATGCATGTACATGATCTTTCCATTCAGGAACCTAAAGCATATTGGGCCTGGTTGAAGTTTTTGCAAAGGGTTTGTTTAGGTAGAGCTATTCGAACAACCGCTATAGCTTTTTCACTAGTCCCCTCAACAATCTATACCTATCTATTAATTCTCAACAAAAATGCCACGTGGTGATGTTTGAAATATTTGAAGGGAACCGGTTTATCTATTGTCCTCCCGACCGCCCTACCATTACAGTGGGTTTTTTCTCTTTATTCGATTGAGAACCTTTCCTTCTTTCTTACCCGTTTCTTTGCTTCTCTATTTTTCCAATGGCCTTTTGCCTTCCTTTGCATGTACTCAATTTTTTTTTCCAAGTGGCACTTCATGTACCATCCGCAACACATGAGATCGGGGAGATGGCGGGGCACGGGAGGTCAACATCTTGCCTCAGAAGCGGTTGAACATCTACAACTACGAGAACGGCAAGAAGTTGTGCAGCAACGGAGGTTGTGGCGCGGGAGGAGCAGCTCAAGGGCGAGCAATCCCGCCGCCATGACGTTCAGTTCTGCCTCGACCGCCTCCACCCCCTCCTCCTTCTCCGCCACCACAGCCGCCGCTGTGCTAGAGGAGGCAGCGCAACCCTTCTATTCGTGGCACATCAACCTCTTAGACAGCATCTCGAATTTAGCATCCCTTGCCGCCTAGGACGAGGGCAAGAGGCCGCTGAGAGGTGAGGAGGGGGGCGATGGGGCTCTAGAAATCCTAAGAGGCAGCGGAGAGAGGATGAGCCCCCAAAGGTGATGGCCCCCGAGGGCGAGAAATATCGACTAGGGTTTGGAGTCGTCGGGAAGGGGGTGAAGACGCCGTGGTACCTCACGAAACTGTCGGCCTCGGCAGAGGATGCCCTAGACGAGGGTGTGATGGGGTCCGGTTCTTCCAATGGCAGAGCCAGATCGACATAGAGAAGTAGGGGAAAAAAAGTTGATAGAGAAGTTGAGGGAGGAGCGGATGAAGCGGGAGAAGTAGGAGGAGCGGAAGTAAGGTGCTTCTTGCATCTTATAGGGAAATAGAGAACGGATTGGAGGTTTTCTAGAGGTAGTAGATAGACTACAAATCTTTTTTTTCCCCTCTCTTTGTTCTTAGTTGTTAATTGTGATAAATATTGGATTTTCCTCTTTAGGCGAGCTACCTGATTTGGCAATCCATCGAAGTGAGAGGAGATCGCCTAGAAGATCAATTTGATGGTATCATCTTCCTTTTCTTTAGATGATACATACTATTGAATAAAGAAACGGTATTGTTTTGTTATTAGTACAAAGTATTTTGCTCTAAAATAGTATATATAATGCTGCGTCTTCGTAGGCGATTCCATATTGAGATCTTTCAGAGTTGCACTTGGCTGCAAGATGAAATTGCTAGCTAAAGCTCCCTTCATCTGGTTTTGGAAGCATGGTTTTGCAGTTCTTTGTTGGTTTGATTCCATGAGTAATTAATTTTAGATGATTTCGAGAGAGTAAATGTGTAGCAATTGATATTTCAAATTCTTGCCATGTTTATCGAAGGAGCTAAGCATGAGGATTGATCCTCTGAAGCTCTAAGAGGTAGTTATAGTTTTTGGTGATTTCAGTGATAAGTTTGTTCTGCGATCTCATAATGTCACTTTATAAATTTTTTCTAGGAATTATGTCAGGTTTTGGATCAGTAGGTGAGAGTAAATTCTTTCTATGAAAATTTGGCTTGAGCTTTCTAGGTGTCACTTTTGAATTAAACTTGCTCATTTATTTGTTATATAGGATAGGATGACTAAATGTTGCTCAAAATAGAATTGGTGGTTGAGAAAAGAAGTTGTTCTTGACAAGCCAATTGAACTCATTATATCAGGTTGTTTTTACACAACTTTAGATGTTACTTTAAAAGATAAACATGTTGTGACTGATGTATGCTGATAGATTGATCTTTAAAATTGATACAGAAATAGAATGAAACCTATGAGGAGCAGTTCAAGTTTCTTAAGCTTATCTTGGTCTTCTCATTCTTATCTAGGCATAAGTAGGCACCTTAATAACTAGGTCTTCTAATCTTATGAGTTGTATGCAATTTTTATCTTTTGGAAGCAAATGTAGGGAGAAACTGTAGGATTTTGTATGATAATTCAGCTAATATTCAGCACTTTGAAGATGCCATTAAATAGAAAATCCAATTTACATCTGGTACAAGTAATTTCTTTGTTCTAATGGGAGAATTGGCACGCTGCCCGCTGCCACAGTTTGAAACTCTCGTTTCACACTACAGCAAAACAATAGCTTAATATCGAAGCTTTTGCTTTTGGGACCCAAAAACTCATTTTGGCTTTTCACCATGGCAAAATTCCAGACATCATTTTTTATGAAACACCAGGTTTCCAGTAGCTTCGACTTTCTAGAGTAGATAAGTCTTCCAGAAGCTGGTCAATCAGGCACTTACAAGAGAAAACAACTTGCCTAAGATTTTCCAATAATTCAAGTCAATTATAGTTGTAAAAAGATAATAAAAGGTCGGAAAGCCCTCAGCTAGAGAACTCATATTGAGCATGCAGAAACCATTCATCAGCAACATCATCTTCAAGCTATTTCTCAATAACAATGGGCTTTCTAGATCTCAAAATACAGTTGAGAAGGCTTCAATACACAATAGGGATGCAAACAGGGCGGATCTAGGGACAGGAGGGGTCCTCCATCTTCTGCATCTTTTTCTTAGTAGGTTGGGGCGGATTCAGAGGCTCGGAGCGGGTTGATTTTTGTCATGTTTTTTGTTCCCACTTACTACTACATTCAAGGCGGGCTGGGATAGAGGCAAAATTTTGGTAGATTTTTGGCGGATCGGGGCATATCAAGGAGAGGAAGAGGTCCCCACCTCCCGCTCCATTTCCTTAGCAGATCGGGACGGATCAGAGGCAAGTTTTTTCTTTTTTCTTATTTTTGGTCCCTACTTACCGTCCCATTCGGGGATGGTAAACTAGATATACAAACACCCGAATCATTCTTTCTTTTCTACATATGTTAAATGAGTTTAGATGGTTCCGAACCTCATTTTCATATCCTTCTTAGGAAAAAAAACTCAGCAATACTGAGAACAAAATGATTGCCAAACCAACATGTAGGTATTGCTTGGTTCAAATCTAACACTTCCCAATGTCTCCTTGCAACACCTTTTCTATAGAAAAAGAACGAAATGATGCTAACCATTAAACCCAAAACCTCGAGCTATTAAAAATACACAACTAATTCACTTACAGCGTACAGACACAACGCCTCCTGCCACTTCGAACATTACTCGGCCCAATCCAACCTCCCGCCATTTCGAACGTGACTCAGCCCAACCTGACCATCCACCATAGGGCAGGATACTGGCCCATTTAAACCAACAATCTATTCTCATCGTGCTAATGAGTTTACAAATCTCAAACCCTACAGCCGGTTTCGATCCCAATTTCTAAAACTACAAGTAAACTCTCTGTGAGGCATTTCGTCGACTAGTTAAACTGCAATATCAAATTACTTCTCCAATCTCTTAGCACCAACATACCCAAGTACACATCTAAAACTAGAAAACTAATAGCAACAATCCTTTAACCAAATTCCAATTCTTTTTTTCCCGGAATAATAAGATTGAACCAAAAATAATTTAGAAAAAAAGAAGAAAAATTGTAAATAGGGAGAGGAGATTACATACATGGCCGTGTGAATCGATGTTCCAAATGCGCGCCGTGTGATCGACGGAGCCCGAAGCAAGTTTCGTCCCCAAGCAATTCCACGCCACAGAGTGCACCTTACGATCACAACAAACACAACACTAAGCACCAAAAACCCTAAAAAGCCATTTTAGGGCACCAAACACCAAAACCCAGATGATAAAATTCCCAAAAAAAAAAAGGACGAAAACCCATTAAAATTCGAACTATTTGGAGCACGAAAACGATAGAAAGATTCAAAATTTCTCCTTCTTTTAAAAAATTTTGTTATTTTTTTCACCTTCTTCTTGTGCCCTTGGTACTCGCGGGAGACGAGGGTTTTGAAGTTGATGGGCTTCTCCTCCATGAGTGTCGCTTTGCCAATGGATTCGAAGGACAAAGAAGAAGAAGAAGAGGAATCGATCGATCTACGCCGCCATTGTGTTACATCCCTGACCTATCGCAACCCGACGGTGATGAGATCGCTCCGAGTCGAGGACGGCGATGGGGATGATGGTGCCTCTATTAAGAGGCAATGGTGGGTTTCTACGGTAAATTGGGAGGAGTTTGGGAAATGGGGAGAGGATAGAGAATAGAGTTGGGGATAGAGAAGGGGGATTGGAGAAGAAGAAGTTGGGAAAGAAGATGAGATTAGATATTGAGATAGAGAGAGAGAGAGAGAGAGAGGTAGAGAAGCTTGAGAAAGAGGTAAAAAGACTTTAATTAATTTTTTGATGATCCCTTCTCATAACTACATCTTGTGCAGCTCTTTTACTCTAGCTAAGCAGATTAATCTACTAGCTCTAACCCTATTTTAATTAAAATGATTTACTCCTAAATGAGTGTCTGGTTCGGTATTGGGCCTCTCGTGTGTGGTTGTTGCCGCTAGTCAAGTGGCCTCTTCAGTTGGTCTCTTCGGTGGGGGGTCCTCTTTGGATGGGCTTCTTCGGCTGGGCCTTCTTTGGCTGGACTATCTCGGTTGCGCCATCGTTTGTTGGGCTTCTTCGGTTAGACTCCCTGTAGTTGGGCCCTTGTAGTCGAGCCTTCTTCAGTTGGATAAATGGCCCCAAACCCCGTCCGACCCACTCAGCTCTTTCTCCTTCCTCGACAGCTACCCTCCACTACTGTGCTACTCTGGGTACTTCTAACCTGATTCTTCTTCCTCTACTCTCAGGGTGTTCTCCGCTCCTCCGGTGCCATCCACCTTTCCTCTCCCACGCCGGATTCTATCCTGCTCCCTCGCCGACGCCCCTCTTGCCGGTGCTGGTGGTTACAGAGCTGCTCCGACCTCACCTCTATAGCTTCTTCCTCCATCAGAGCATCATCTTGGATCCCTCCAAGATCTCCCTGAGCTCTACTCTCCTGCACTTTATTCCCTTTACTCTTGCTCTAGCTATTTTACTATTGCTCTAGCTATTTTACTATTGCTATTCTATTACTGTTGTTGCTCTTGGTTCTTCAGGTTGTTACACATTGTTGATTTGGAGAAACCTTCGCTCGATCGCACTCGGTGGAGGTGGTAGAGCTCGAGGACGAGGAAGCGGAAGAAGCAGCGGTATATTTTCGACTTAGTTCCTGTGTAATGCTTATCCAAGCAATTTAGTCCACTTAGTTTTCTAAATATTATACTTTGGTCCCTAAAATTATTTTAATTTGATATTTTTTTACTAGGGCTGCTTAAATTATTAAATTATTAAATATTCTGATATAGTTCAATTATGTGATTCTTTTAATTTGTATAAATAACATTACTTACAACTTATCTTTTAAAAGTTGTGTGTCTAAATTCACACTTATCTCAAAATTTAAATATATGTGAGACAAATAAAAAAGCAAGCTTCAAATTTCATCTATTTTTTTTTTTTTTAAAGTTGTAAGTATATTTTTCAACTTAGGGACCTATTTCGCAAGCTATCAATACAAAGTAATAGACTATTTTATTCTATTTTTTAAAACAATTTTTTTATTTTCAGTGGCCCGTTTGGGATGTCATAACCTAACGGGAATACATGTAAGACTATAAGTCTAAATGAGAACCTAGAAGATAGGTTAATCTAGTGGCACTGAAACTTAGGTCAAAACATAAGGAAAATATAGTGGCATGTGAACTCTAAATTTAATATAAACTAGAGAACAAGTAATACATACAGGCGTGTGAACAAGTGAACCTTAAAAAGGGGTCAAGCAAAATGTGGTATTCATTTAGGTTGGAAGTTAAAGTAAAACCTAATGGTATATGACTCTAGCCTAAACTTAGTCTAGAGGGTAATGTGATACTGTTGAGTATGAAACCCTAGAGTCATGGAGCTTAGGGTGAGACAATGACCAAGGTCGCGACTTTCCGAAATAGTCTAGTGAAAGATGTCAATCACCATCGACTCCTAGTATAGTGGTGAGAGATGTCGATCACCCTCGACTCTCTATTCAGTGCTTGATGATGTCGATCCCCCTCGACACCAAATGACTATGCGGTGCTTAGTGATGCCGATCCCCTTGGACACCAAGTGATAGTGTAATGCTTGGAGATGTCGATCTCCCTCGACTAGCTCCAAGTGACTAGCGAGCACGGCGATGTTGATCACCCTCGACGCTGTGGGCTCACAGATCGGAGAGTAGCTTGACTAATTACGGCTCTCTATGAGGTATTGAGATATGGGACTGATTGGTGGACGGTTGAGGACATGTGGTATAAAGAGTATGCGCATGAGGGGTATGTGAATAAATGGGATCAAACTAGCTAGTGGGCTAAGCAAAGGTTATGCCAAAAAGAAAAGTAAAAACCATGACTCATAGTGTAGTGGTAAATGGCTAAGTAAAAATTGAGATAAATCTAGTGGTAAAACTATGACACATATTATAGTGGCTAATTGGGTAACAAATAGATAATGATCTAATAGCATAGTATTTAAAATGAGGCAATATAATTGTACTTTCAATTTATACATTTTTATAGCGGAAAATTTTGTTTAACAAAGTATTTATAGTTGCCCCCTTTGGATCGAGTGAGTATAGAGCGTCACGTTCGGTGGTTACACCCACTGAAAAATTATTTGTAGTTTTCACCCTCGATGTGGTTACCCTTTTTCAGATTCAGATACTACTAGTGAGGCGCGAGTTTGTGGCAAAGATGTTGTGGGATAGATTGACCGAGTAAGAGGTTTAACAAGTACCCAGTTGTAAAAATAAATGAAAATGTGAAGAATAAATGTAAACTTTAAGTTTAAAATTCAGTTGTATATTTTAGATATTACAGTTTTACTCTGATATTTTGTATATCCATTTCGTGCAAAATCACACACGTTGAACAGTTGTATATGCTTCGTTCTGCTATTTTGTATATTTTGTATATCCATTTCTAGCCATTCGGTGGCGGGTATGTGCGCATACCCAAACCGACCAAAATAGCAGTCTCGGAGCGTGACAGAATCGAGTGAACCTTTCTACGATGAGGAAGCTGATGAGCAGGATCCTGATGGTATTGATGGCGATCAAAATACGACTTTAATTATAAAGAAGATGGTATTGACGCCGTGATAAGAATAGAAAGATGACTGACGGCGAACCAATATATTTCATACACATTGTACCGTGAAAAATAGAGTGTGCGAGATAATTATTGATAGCGACAACATCGATAGTATCATGTCACAAAAGGCGGTGAAGAAACGGTTTGACAATCAAGAAGCATCATCGATCCTACAAATTGACGTGGTTTAAGAAGGGAAGTGAAGTAAATGTCGACTTAAGATGCTTGGTATCTTTGTTGAACGGAAACAAGTACTTTAATAAGATTTGGTGTGATATAGTACCAATAGATGATTGTCAGATCCTATTGGGCAGGCCATGGCAGTTTGACCGAAAGGTGATTCACGATGGGAGGAAGAACGCCTACACCTTTTGGAAGGACAATGCGCAGATCACTCTGAAGCCTATGAAAGAAGAGGATCAATCGATAGCTAAACAAGAGAAACGTTTCAATATGCTGTCTCTAAATGTTTTCATTAAAAAAGCTAAAGAATTAGGGGGTTCTGGCTATGATCGAGCAACCGATCATGATTTTTGAATGGGTGAAGACGGTTATTCAAAAGTTAAGTGATGTTTTTCCAAAAGATCAACCTCCAGGATTACCGCCGATGCGGGATATCCAACATCAGAAAGACCTTATTTCAGGAGCGAGTTAGTTGAACAAACCAGATTATTGGATAAGCCCGAAGAAGTATGAGGAGATACAAGACAAGTTCAAGAATTATTGGACATGGGATTCAATCAACCGAGTCTTAATCCTTCTACAGTTCAACCTTATTGATTGCAAAGAAAGGCGGTTCATGGTGGATGTGTGGTGATAGTTGAGCGACCAACCGAATTACAATAAAGTATCGTTTTTTAATCCCTCGGCTGGATGATATGCTTGACCAGTTGGCAAGCAGAAAGGTATTCTCAAAGATAGATTTAAAGAGTGGGTACCATCAACTTTGAATCAGACCAGGAGATAAATGAAAAATGACATTCAAGACTCGTGACGGGTTATACAAGTGGTTGGTGATGCCATTCAGCTTATCGAATGCACCGAGTGTCTTTATGTGGGTGATGAATCATATGTTGCAACCATTCATTGGTAAATTTGTCATTGTTTATTTTGATGACATCTTAATCTTAGTCCCACGAAAGAGGTATATCTTCAGCATTTACAAAAGGTTCTTATGATGCTTCGGAAAGAGCAACTTTACGATAATTCGAAGAAGTGTCATCTCATGACCGAGAGCTTAACCTTTTTGGAATTCATCGTCTCGATAGAAGGGGTAAAAGTAGATCACTCTGAGGTTAGTGAAATACATGAGTGGACGACTCCAAGGAGCATTCATGAAGTGCGAAATTTTTATAGATTAACATTGTTTTACTGGAGGTTCATTTGAAATTTTAGTAGCCTGATGGGCGTTGGTAATCAATTGTTTAAAGCCAAAGGTTTTTGAGTGAACTCCAGAGGCGCAAAAGAGCTTCGACATTATCAAGCAGAAAATCACTTTTGCACCAATCTTGAGTCTTCCTGACTTCTTGAAGGTTTTTGAAATAAATTGTGATGCATCGGGTCGCGGAGTGGGTGTTGTGATGAGTCAGGAAGAATATCCTATAGCCTTCTTCAGTGAAAAACTATCGTATCCAAAAATCAAGTATTCCGCATACTTTCTTGAATTATATGCAGCGATATGAGCATTACGACATTGGGGACACTATCTATTGTATCAATAGTTTATATTAAATATCGTCCATGAGGCATTGAAGTAAATCAATGGTCACGAAAAAACTGAGCAGCCCATATGCAAAGTGGGCGAGTTTTCTGTAAGAATATAATTTTATACTTCGACATAAATCAAGAACCGTCAATCGAGTTGCTGACGCCTTGACTCGGTAGACCCGACTCTTTACCACTTTGAGCATTTAGGTTGCTGGCTTCAATACTTTAAAAGAATTATCTACGGAAGATGTGACGCCCCCAATAGTCCCACATCGGATGTGGATGGAATTGTCATTGGGTTTATAGGAGACATGGACACTAGTAATAATAACTGGACTTAAACATTTTGGGTTGTAGTTTGGGCCCAACGAGTTATTATTGCTAGTGGGCCGGGTCGTTACATTTGGTATCAGAGCCAATAACCAGCCGAAAGTGTGTTATGAGTCTCGGCTGAGCCTGGGTCTAGACGACAGGGCTAGCGAGACGAGTCTCACATCGCCTGGTGATCTTGGGCTGCTGTGTGTGTGTTTGGGCTGACGAGGACGTCAGGCCTAAACGGGGGGAGTCTGTGACGCCCCCAATAGTCCTACATCGGATGTGGATGGAATTGTCATTGGGTTTATAAGAAACATGGACACTAGTAATAATAACTGGGCTTAAGTATTTTGGGCTGTGGTTTGGGCCCAACGAGTTATTATTGCTAGTGGGCCGAGTCGTTACAGAAGATCCATACGTCGGCAAGATATTTATCGGAACTAAGTCGGCTAAATTAGCCGAACGTATTTCAAGTTTGAGATGAGTTTCTATTTAAGGGGGTGCAACTGTATATTCCAGATTGTTCGTTGCGTGAAAAAATTATCAAGAAATTACACAATGAAAGGCACTTCAATCAAGTTAAATCTTTGGTACTAGTTTCAAAGCGATATGTCAGTAGATTTATCAACCGATGTAATGTATACCAGGTGTCGAAAGAAGTTGTGACGAATGCAGGGCGATATACTCCTTTGCCCGTACCAGAAGCGCCGTGGGAAGATGTTAGCATGAATTTTGTGCTTGGGCTTCTGAGGACACGGCGGCGTATAGATTCTGTTATGGTAATAGTTGATCAGTTTTTCAATATGGCACATATTGTTCCATACAGAATCATGGATGTTAAAAATATTGTCGATCTATACTTCAAAGAGATAGTAAGGTTGTATGGTGTATCGAAAAGTATAACGTCAGATCGGAACAGAAAATTCATAAGCCAACATTATACTTGAGGCTATGAACAGCTGTGAAGACATAACCTGATACTCCCATAATATATTATTTTTATAATATATTATAAGAATTGAGCTTTTATGCTTGTAAAAGCACCAAGTTATTTGTACTTGTGAGTTTTTTATCCTTGGATGTAGGAATGTGCGGTTAGGGTGATAGTGGGCCCCTTGGATTTAGTGGGTGATTGGTAGAATAGTATATATGATCTAAGAAATAGAATTAATCAAAGAGTTAGATCTAACGGTAGAAAACTTACAAGTATCAATTGCTTGGTGCTTGTACAAGTACAGTAGTCGAACTCTATATTATAATATATTATACTATTTGTACATAATATATTATATTATTTGTAATTTAGTATAAAAATTATGTAATATTATACAAATTATACAAATGTTGCATTATTTACTCAAATATTGCACAATTTCCAAACATGTTGCGCTATTTAAGAAATATTACATTCTTTCTAATTTTCTTATTATTTAAAGTTTTTTATTTATATGTTAAATGATCATTTTTTTAAAAAATATAACTACAACAATGATTTATTAGTTATATTTTTCTAAATATTTAATATATATATATATATATATATATATATATATTATGCATTTTAAAAAAGAAGTAGTTTTGACTTTTTAAAACAAAATCAAATCAAATCAAATCTATAAAATACTAAAAACTGGGCTAGAATTAAAAATTAATAGATTTTTTATACAAATAAATCATAAATAATATAAAAAATTATAAAATTTAATTTATAAATAATTTATAAATATAAATAATATTTAACGGTTACTACGTGCAAAGGTGTCGTTATCGCCTAGAACGCAAATGGCGCCAATTTTTGCATGGTGGGGCCCACACACCCACGTGGATCCACCACGAGGAGATCGCCTCTCCACCGTCCACCATTTGACACGTGGACCCCACCATTCCGAAAAGAAACAAATTATAATAACAGCATATACTACTGAAGATACCAATGTTGAATTAATCAAAATTAAATAAAAATTATTAAAAATTAATAAAATAAAAATTTAACTGCTTTATTTTAATTACGCATCTTATTATTTTTTTATTAGATAAATAAAAAAATTTACGAGAGTATAGAAGAATATCATGAATAATATTTATGCTTAGTTTTTTTGAATTCGTAATTTATTTATTTTAAAATTTTAAAATTATCGTTTTAATTTTTTAATTATAAATAATAAATATTTAATTAAATTTTTGTTAGATAAATAAAAATGTGAAAAAATGAATAAAAGTGGGAAGATGAGTGAGTGAACTTAGTGTAGTAAATTAAGAAGAAGTGGGGTAAAAAAAAATTCAGAAGATTTATGAGGGTGTAAAAAAATTTGATATTAACTATATTTATTAATTCGATCATTTTTATATATAACAGTGATAAAACTATTTCCAACGTAAAAGAAAAAAAAAATTATTTAGCAACTCAAATAATAATAAATTTATAATGCAGTAGCGCCGATATATAATAAAATAATTAAAAAAATCTAACTTAATTATTATATGTAATTTATGATATTTAAAATGCTTATATTTTAATAAATAAATAAATTTTGAAAACTAATTTTTTATAAATTAAATAATAGTTCTTTTTCTGCCATTGATTTTTTGTTGGAACTGTGTAATGTCTAATTTATTAAACTTTTAAAATACATAAATTCTAAATCATATTTTATAAAATTAAAATTTAATTTTAAAATAATTAATTATTAAAAATTAGATGAGGTGTGTAATATATATATATATATATATATATATATATATATATATATATATATATATATATATATATATATATATATATATATATATATATATATATACACCCGGTGCACTAAATTTTTCCAGTAGCTCCACTCAATCATCATATTCATGTGAGTCCACATAAAGGAACGGTTTCAAAATTTTTCAATTTTATTAATTATTATTATTATTATTATTATTCCTATGAATTATGAATTTCCTAATATGCCCCTTGTTTTCTACCATATTTACTTAATAAACTTAAGTTATTTGTAAATTATTTTAATTATTTATTTTTAAGAGGGTGCATCAGTAAAAAATTTTGCCAAAGTTATAGTCTGTTGGTGTGGATGATCTGACGGAAAAGAAAGAACGTAATTTTTATAAACTAATTTTTAGATCTCTTAATCTCTGTTAAACGAATTTGAAATTTGAAAGAGAGTGAAAATTCTGTAATTTTAAGTGATTTATTTTTTATTTTTTATTTTTAATTTTTTTTTTGTAGGTGTCTTTAATTTGTTTGATGTCAAATTGTCTTGAATTCTGTATCTGAATTTATTTTTATTTTAATAGACATACAAAATTTAAAACAAAAAAAAGTCCATAAATTATATTTATTTTAAAAATTTAGAATATAAATTTTTACTAAAAAAACAAAATGCATTTTTCTTTTAAAAAAATGTTATCCATTAGGAAAAAAAAAATTAAAACTTGTTTTGTGATGGTAAATAATTATTAGTAGCATATTTTTATACTCTATTTAGAAAAAAAAAATTTAAAACTTGTTTCGTAGTGTTAAATAATTATTGATATTATATTCTTTGTCAATTCCTATCCATTTTTTAAAGTAAAAAGTAAAAAATAAAAATATTTATATAAAAATATATTTTAAAATTAAATTTAAATTTGATTATTTAATTTATAATCAAAATGATTGTTGGCTTAAATAGTTATTAGTGGTTTTCATATTTTTTTTTAAATTTTTTCGATTATAAATTTAGATCCGAATATACATCTAATTTTTGACATCTATATTCGTTTTCTATCGAATTCGGCACCGAATTAATCATAAGTATATTCTAATAATTATTTAAATTTTGATAATAAAAAAATATAATTACAGATGAAAAGATTTGTAGAAAAATAAATATAATAATTTAAATTTTATAATAATATATTTATTATTTATTTATTATATTTATAGGGAGCGAAATATAAGTATCACTTATATTTTATTTATTTATTTATTTATTTGAGAGGCGCAAAATCCCACTCCTCGGATCACGATATTTTGGGTTTTTTTTTTTAAAATGAACCTCTAAAATTTTATATTTTGAAAATGATCCTATAAAATTTATATTTACAAAAATAGCTCTATACCTGCCAACTAGGCACCACGTGTGAGCGCCACGTCAGCGGAGTTAAATCATAAAAATTAAGAAATTTGATATCTAAATAGGTATGCTAAAAGTGCGTAACACGCATAATGAGAGTGCGTGTTCAAACACGCATGTTCAGAGTTCAAACACGCATGTTCAGAGTGCATGTTCAACTCAATTCTAGTCCTCTTTCTCTGCTGATGTGGCGCACACACGTGTCACCCAGTTGGCACCCATAAAATTATTTTTACAATTATAAATTTTGTTAGACTATTTTTAAAAATATAAAATTTTAGAGGGTCAATTTCGAAAAAAAACCCCGATATTTTATATAACGAACCAAAACCACGTAAACAAACGAGTGAATCTCTCTCTCTCTACTTTCTCTCTCTAGGAGCTCCGAGCTCACTCCAATGGCGATCGCCGTGGCGCGCGTTTGGGGCCCCAAAACCCTAATCCCCTCCTCCATCTCCTCCTCGTCGTCGCCTTCGTCTTCGTCGCCCGATCGGAGGAGCCCTAGGGGGAGCCTCCTCGCCTCCTCCCACCACGTCGCCGGGGAGAAGCTCCTCCTCCGCCGCCGCCGCTGCAGCAGCGGATCATCCGCCGCTGCAGCCCCCGTCGTAGTCTCCCCCCGGGCCGTCTCCGACTCCCGCAGCTCCCAAACCTGCCTCGATCCCGACGCGAGTCGGGTGAGTTCACTCGCGTTCCCCAAATCTTTCTTTCCCCATTTTTTGGGTTTTTTGGCTGAATTTTTCGGCGATTTCTATGTGATCTTCATGTGTATGGTGGGGTTATCGTGGGAAGGGTTCAATGCCGGGGTTAAATATTCGATCTCTGTGGGATTTTGTTACCTAGAGATGATGGATTAACGGGGTATTTGGGGAGATAATCGGTTAATTTTTTTATCATAGTTGATCTCAGTGATCACTGGATAGTATTATTAATGCTTGAGATTTTTCAAGGTAAAGATCCTGTTCTGGTTCTTTTAATCATGCTATTAGTAGGGTTTGATGTGGGGTTTTGCTATGTATAAAATAATAATTTAATCAAATATGTGATGCTGCTCACCCATCCTAGAACTACTTGACCCTATAAATTTTTTGGGCCTACCCACTACCCAAAATGCTATAATCAGGTTAAGAGATTTAACTCTATTATATTCTTTATATACGATTATTTCAAATTCTAAAAGTATCACATTTCTACCCCTACAAGTTTTGAACTCCTCGTCAGGCTCAGACACACATTCACAAGCACAAGGCGATGTGAGATTTGTCTCACTAGCCTTAGCGTGCTTTGTGGGGAGCCGCGCTCCGCCCACAACGGTCATCCGCCGGAAAGCTGAGCTGTGCTCATTGTATAACCCTGGTCAGTCGAGACTTCTCTCACATTTTCGACTGGTAATTGACTCTAATACCAACTGTGACATCCCACTTCTCAGAAGATCACCCATCTTAGAATTACTCTAGCTCGAGCACGCTTAACCCTCTTAACTTTTTGAGCCTAGCCACCGTCCAAAATACTATAGCCGGGTTAAGAGGTTTAACCCTATTATATTCTTTATATATGACTATTTCAAATTCTAGGGCGTCTCAGCATTTTTTGTGATTCTTTAATATTATTATTTTTTATGTGAATTACCTCATGTGCATTTTCCATTGGAAAGTTCTTTGGCAAAGGAAATGATGGAATGTGCTAAAAAATGATTAATAATAAATAAACTAAACCCAATTTGTGATAATAAAGTAAATATTTTTAGTACCATAAGCTACAAGTACTAGATATGATTATTTATAAATTAATTTATTCAAATCCCTGTTTTGGCTAATTAATGTATCACCTATGCATTGTTTTTCGCTATATGTATTGCTTCTCTTATAATAGTGATCATTCATGTAGATATTTCAATTTTGTATCTAACTTCAATTTTAGCTAATTGTTCTTTTCCTCCTTGTAGAGTGTTTTAGGCATCATTCTTGGCGGTGGAGCGGGTACTCGGCTGTACCCGCTAACGAAGAAGAGGGCGAAGCCGGCAGTTCCTCTTGGAGCCAACTATAGATTGATAGACATTCCTGTGAGCAATTGCTTGAACAGCAATATTTCGAAGATTTACGTACTGACCCAGTTCAATTCGGCTTCCCTCAACCGTCACCTCTCGCGGGCTTATGGGAGCAACATGGGCGGATACAAGAACGAAGGGTTTGTCGAAGTTCTTGCTGCGCAACAGAGCCCGGAAAATCCCAATTGGTTTCAGGTATTGAGCCGTAAATGTGAAATTTCTGTACCAAATCAGACTCAGCGGATTAGATTACAAGTGAGAAATGCCATGCTTTTTAACACTAGATTCAGCTTAGTGGGCAAAGTTGCAACTTGCAATCATGAAAAGATTACTGGCTATTCCATGATTTTTACCCTTTTTTATATCCTAAAGTATTTGAAATTCCAATAATGATACTCATTGTGACAACTGATATTTGATAAATATATCATATTATTGAAGGTTTGGAGTACATTTAATAGAATTGTTGATTCTCAATAACTATAGTGTTAATTCCTTTGGAATTTGCGAGATTAGTGGTTAATTTGTTGTTGTTTTCAGGGTACTGCTGATGCTGTAAGACAATATCTGTGGCTCTTTGAGGAGCACAATATCATGGAATTCCTGGTTCTCGCCGGCGATCACTTGTATCGTATGGACTACGAGAAGTTCATTCAAGCACATAGAGAAACAAATGCAGATATTACTGTGGCTGCGTTGCCAATGGATGAAAAACGCGCGACTGCATTTGGCCTGATGAAGATTGACGAAGAAGGACGCATAATCGAATTTGCAGAGAAGCCAAAAGGAGAGCAGCTGAAGGCGATGAAGGTACAGAATTCTACTGCTTTTCGTTGAACTGTGACGAATTCCATGATAAGCGATGAAACCCTGATGCTTTCATTTGTGTTGTTGTTTTGAAATAATCTCGCAGGTTGATACCACCATACTGGGACTTGATGACGAGAGGGCAAAGGAGATGCCCTTCATTGCCAGCATGGGTATTTACGTGTTCAGCAAAGATGTCATGCTGCAGTTACTCCGTGAAAAGTTTCCTGGAGCTAATGACTTTGGAAGCGAGGTTATTCCCGGTGCAACAAGTATCGGAATGAGGGTATGTCTTTCTACCCCTTCTCCCAACATTTGTGTACTTTTGTGGCTAATGTTGCTTTAACTGTTCTAATGTATTGTGTTGGATTTTATATGTTTTTTGGTGATTTTAAACTTGTGGTTTTTTGGCCTTTGGGCTTTTCTAGGCGGCCCAATATCAATGGCCTTTGCCTGGGAGCCCAAACCCATTTCCTCTCTACATGTGATGTTTAGTCCCACATCGGAAACTCATCACATGTAGAGTGAGTATATTAATTTCCTCACTTGTGCATGTATTGGTTAGGAAGTGAGAGCAAGGCTTCTCCAATACACACACGGGCCGGGCCGCGCGCGATCTTGACTTGGCCCATTTGACTTTTGCTTTTTGCATTTAAAGCATTTTTGGGACCTTGCTTCTTGGGCTATGCAAGAGCCTCCCTTGGGAAGGGGCTTGTGGGCTACCGAGGTAGCTAGCCGTTGGGCTTTGTCCCTTGTTGGGCTTTGTATATACATAGAAAGCTTGTGAGCTAAGAAGTACTATAATTTACAGTGCTACAATATATTGTGATTTACATTTTCGATTTTTCTCTTTGAGTTTCTATTTTTGCTGGATCTCTGAAAGACGTTGGGTTCGCTACGCACCATCCCGGAATCGTTGCTGACGGGATGGACAGTGGTCGTTGTATCGCTAGGGGTGATTGTCGGAGCCTCGCATGTGGAGGGGCAATCTCGCTTCTAGGACAGTGCTCACGCACGCCTCGACATTCACAGACTTCATCTAAACTTTATTTTATAATATTTTGAGTTTAAATTAAGTTTAAATTATTTAAAAAAATTAATTTGAAAAGATAAATTTTTTTCCAACATATTGAGCATGAAAATACATTACAGGTGCAAGCTTACTTGTATGATGGTTACTGGGAAGACATTGGGACGATCGAGGCATTCTACAATGCTAATCTAGGGATAACTAAAAAGCCAGTTCCCGACTTCAGGTATCTTCTTAGAATGCCGTGTGCGTATTCTTTTAAAACGTTGTTCTAAGCAGTCTGCTTCTCTAGCATAAAATTTGAATTTCTATGCGCAGCTTCTATGATCGCTCTGCTCCGATCTACACGCAGCCGCGATACTTACCGCCTTCTAAAATGCTCGATGCCGATGTCACGGACAGTGTTATCGGTGAGGGATGCGTTATCAAAGTATGTCGGCATCCAATACTGCATTTCTTTTGATCCTCTTCTATAAATTCTACATGGTCGATGAGTTTTCAAAATATGTATCTTCGAATCCTTTCGTCGGCAACATTGTTTTTGCCTACTCTTTTCCTTATTTTCATTTTCTGTTACTCTCTCGGTGTAGAATTGCAAGATTCACCACTCGGTCGTCGGGCTCCGATCCTGTATCTCTGAAGGCGCGATAATTGAAGACTCGTTGCTCATGGGAGCCGACTACTACGAGGTAATTGTACACTGCAGTATCGAGAGAGTAAAAGATAAATAGAGTTTTTGTGCTTATCATCTATTTTTGTTGCCAGACGGAAGCGGATAAGAGGTTCCTCTCTGCGAAAGGTAGCGTTCCGATAGGCATCGGAAAGAACTCTCACATCAAGCGAGCTATTATCGATAAGAATGCTCGCATCGGAGAGAATGTCAAGGTAATCTCCGCTTCTGATACTGTTCCAATCTGCTATTTAAACATTCATAGTTCTCTAAGCAGAGAAATTCATCTTCGTTATTTTTATTTTTTTGCTTAAATTTTCAACTGAAAACTTCGACTAATAAAGGGTAAAAATGGAAGGAGATCTCCTCAACTATGGGCCATTCGGAAATAGAATCTCAACAGCTTCTGCTGAGCTAACGAAATCTGCAGTTCTATTAACGAAATCTGCAGTTCTATTACCAAAATTTGCGATTTAGTCGATGAAAAAAAGACAACTGAAAGAACCAAAAGGCGAAGGAAAAATAGTCGAAGGGTCTATTTATTCAAATTCAAAATGGCCTACAACTGGCGGGATCCCTACGCATATTTACCGTAACAAGATTATGTATGATTGTTATAATCGAGCTAAATAAGGCATCGTAAGTACATCCGAACGGTCGTGTTTCTACTTTTCTTTCAGATCATCAACGGCGACAGTGTGCAAGAAGCAGCGAGGGAGACGGACGGCTACTTCATCAAAAGCGGCATCGTGACGGTGATCAAGGACGCCCTCATCCCCAGCGGAACTGTCATATAAAAGAAGCTCGGCTTTAATATCGCGTATGTACATCTTTCTTTCCATGTGTTATCTCTGGCCTTATCTCATCTTTCCTACTTGCGAAAATGTTATGAGAATTCTAGTGTTATGGTATGTCGGTAGAACCAGAACATATTCGCCGCTTTATTTTTTAATTTTTTGTACAAAGCAAGTTTCTTTTTCGCCGTCGAATTATTAAATAAATGCTTCTTCATCTCACTTATCGAACTGTAGTTTCAATCTGGTAAAAATAAATCATCATTGCGCCTTTTTTTACATTTTTTGATTCGTAATTTTTGTCCGTTTCTTTTTGATTTGCTGTTACATTTAATGATAATTTGAGTACCAAAGTAACAGTGTTATAAAATGAAATGTAGCCACAAATAATGTGTGTCTGCGTCGGGACCGAATCAAATTATAAGAATAAAAAGGGATCTGAAACTTAAAAAAATAGATTATCTGTTTGGGTAGAAATTTTTTGTTTAATTTAAACCCTCAGCTACATAAAAAATAGATTAATTCAGTTTTTTTTTTTTTTTTTTTTTTTTTTTTTTTTTTTTTCAATTTTTGAACTACATTTTGTGGCATTGCAATAGTTTCACATCGTATGAAAATAGAGTTGTGATTGGATATATAAGAAATTATGTACATTAGTAATAATAACTAGGGTTAAATATTTTAGGTCGGTGGTTTAGACTAATGATTGTGTCACAAGATTCTGACATCGGTGATGATAGGGATGGATATATATATATATATATATATATATATATATATATATATATATATATATATATATATGATTAATTGTATACGGCTCTCTACGAATAGCAGATATATTCCTACAAAGTTCAAATTTTTATATTTATCTTTTCAAAAGTCCAACGTTATTTATATATATCCCTACCGTCTATCTCTGTTAGAAAAATTTAGTTAAACATAGGTTAAATACTTAATCTTGGTTAGTTAGTGAGATAAATTTACTTTTTTATTCTTTCAAATATTTCTGTATTATGTCTGTATTATATTTTAGAGGGATATTTTTGAAAGGGCAAAACTTTCATTTCACATATAATCTGTTAAAAAATAAATAGTGAACTAACGATAATAAACCGGAGGGATATTTATGAATAACGTTGCACTTTTGAAGAGATAAATATGAAAAAGTTAAACTTTGTAGGAATATATCTGTTACTCGATATGTTTATAGAGAACCGTATATAATTAACTCATATATATATATATATATATATATATATATATATATGAAAGAGTGGCGAGACTCTGTTGTGTTGCAAGACTCTGACATCGTCGGGTAATCTTGTGTGTAATTAGGGATTATTATTGGTGATCTTGTGTGTGATTAGGGATTATTACCGGCGGATTGGAAATGAGTATATAAGAGTGAGAAGAGACTCTCACATCCCCTCAGATTTGAAGTAATTATTAGTAAATGACTAAATGAGTGACCTCAGATTTGAAGTAATTATTAGTAAATGACTAAATGAGTGAGTTATAATTCAGTTTAAACCAAAATTGTTGTGGCTCAATTGCAGTGCCCTCCAACTAAGTTCGTTTTAGTCGATTTTAATTGAGTGAAAATCAAATCATTAGAAGTAATATTTATTATTTGACACAAAAATTGTGAAAATTAAGTAATATGGAATCATTATTTAAGCAAACTTTAGAGCAATCACTAATAAAATAACAAACCAAGTCCAATCCAAAAAAGAAAAAAACAAAACTTCAATTGGTCTCCCCCTGTGGTTTAGGGTATTTCTATTTTATCATCATATGGTTTGAAGAGTTTTAAAAAGAAAATTTTTAAAATTTTCTTTTTACTAGCCAATCTTTTTAATTTATTAGATTTAAATCAGCAAACGATACTTTGGCTTATGTATTTAAATAAATTTTATTATTTTACTATTCTATTTTACTCGTAGCACCGTGAAACGAAACAAAAATAAAATTACATGATAACAAAATAACACATTTCAAATCATAGAGTAGGAAGGGGTTAATTATTGTTTTGCCCCTCAAAAGCAAAAAATTAAATTAATTTGAACTTTTTTACACTTTAGTCCTCTAGTATATAAATAATTTATCTGTGCACAATGGAGGGAGGGTTTCCAGCTGGGGAAGGTGGACTATGTGGATACCCGCGAAGTTCTCTTCTGTGCAACTCAAATTCAAAAAACTTTTTTTCACCTGCCCAAAAAAAAAAAAAAAAAAAGAGGGAACAAAAAGAAAATCAAAAATCAAAAATTTAAATTCGAGCAACTTGAAATGCAAATTTAAATTGTTATTATTTAAAAAGTGGTACAATTTTGCTGTGTTATGAAAATCTCATTTAGAAATTGAAACATTATATAATAATAATAATATATAATAATACAATTAATCTTAAGTTTGTTCTACAATTAGAAAAGAATTATACAATATCATGAATATGAAAAGGGCAAAAAAAAAAAAACAAAAAAAAAAAAAAACACAAGCACTCTTATTATAAATCAATATAATGAATATATCAACCATACCTAGTGCAAGTGGCAAAGGGCTTGGTGGTTGATACCCGTGACCCGAGTTCGAAGCCTAGTTGCTTCACATTTCCAGCTAAGTTTATTTAAAAAAATAAACGAAGCAGTAGCATGCTACCTATCTCTCTCAAAAAAAAAAAAAATCAATATAATGAATATGAAAAAAAAAGAAAAAAAAATAAAAAAGGCATACAATTACCTGATGATGATAATGATAATGATGATGATGATGATGATGATGATGAACTACTACAAACAATGAGAAATAAAAGAAACAAAACTTTGAGATTGGGATTCCTCATCTTCATCATTCTCCTTTTGTTTTCAATACATATATTTATATATATATATATTTGCATAAACACCCTTTTTTTGACCATGTCAAAAAACACTCTTTGTTTGACCAGTTATTTTAATTAACCCCCTATATACATTGCAAATGATTGTTGGATTTTTTTTTTTTTTTATTATTATAAAAGTAACTTAATAAATGAAGTAATTTATTATAGATTATGCAATAAAATCATATAAATTCAATAAAATTGATCAATATAACTTGATTTAAAAAACATTAAAAATCAAAATCATGATAGTTGAAGGAGTCTCTGGGCATTTTTTTTCCAACTCATTTTCCGTCAGAGTAACATCATTTGACATTGACTTGGTAAAAATGCATGGAGACCCCTCAACTATATACTTCAATTTGAAACTCCAATTTGAAAGAGACCTCTCAACTTTATCATGTTTTATTTACGCCCCTTGTGACTTCTAATTTTTTTTAAAAAAATTTAAATTATTCTATTTATTTAAGTTAAAGATTCTATTAAATCTAATTTAATGGCTCATTTAGCTATTACAAGTTAATTAATCTAGTTTTATTCATTTCGAAGGGGCTAAAACTATTATTGCATTCGATGAAATTTTCAAAACTTCTGATAAAATTCAGGCTTTTTTTTTTGTTTTCAAACGAAAAAGAAGGGTCCAGGAGATTATTTCCCGATCACCTATAGTTGAGGGGTCTTCATGCATTTTTACCTTTGATATTTTATTTTATTATTATTATTATTTTTTTGACAGAAAATGTTTTTTTGTACACCCAACGGTGTTCAACGTAGACACACTGTGAAGGCACTTTCCACTTAAATTTGTAGCACATTTTATTAAAAAACTATATATATTAATTTTTATTATATATATATATATATAATATAAAATAATAAATATTTTAATTTTTTAATAAATATATAAAATATATAGTAATATTTTATTAAAATTAACTATTTATACATATTAAATATATATTAGAAATTGTGCTTCTATGCTTCTAAAAGCATAGAGTGGTGGGTGACTGTGAATTTTTAGTTTTTAGTTATAAAAATGTGCTGTTAAAATGATAATAGTATCCGGTATACTAATAATAATAATTCGTTGGATCCAAATTACAGTCTGAAATATTTGAATTCAGTTATTATTATTAGTGTCCATATCTCTTATATATCAATCACAATTTCATTTTAATCCGATGTGGGACTATTGGAGTATCACAGGTCTCCTAAGGTTTAGTAAGTGTTTAGTGAAATAGTATAATCTAAGAACTAGAATTAGTCAAAGAATTAGATTTAACAGTGAAAAATTTATAAGGACCAAATGCCTGGTGCTTTAAAAGCATAGTAGCCGGACTTTATATATTAGTATATTAATAAGATTATATTTTATTAGCGGTGTCTATATTGTATTTTTGTCCTATTTTTTGGAAGCTGTTGAGTCGCAGTATTCGAATCGTGTCGTATTTTGTGTTCCGTATGAGTATCCGTGATGCCTGGAGAGAACCTTAATGCTTAAGTCAAAAAAATAGAAAGAAAAAAAAATTTATTAGAATCTTTGAAACTTACATGAAAATTTCTCGTCAATATATATATCTAGCATTTAGTTGCACCATTTGAATCACAAAGATTCAAAAATTTGGAGAGCAATTTTATCGGTACATTCGATTTCGAATGTATGATATACATCCTATTCATTCAGGGGTGAAGACTTTTCTACTCGTCATTTCAAAATGATCAGTAAAATTTATCCCACTTGAGAATGAATGATGTATAAAATATACACTTAATTTCGAATATACAAAAAGTATTTATAAATTGCATATTTAATCCTCAAACTATGAGAATGATAATATTTTGAACCTTAAACTTTAATCAGTTATAATTTATGTCTTAAACTTTCAAAATTTTTATAATTAAGTTTCATAATTTAATTTATTTGACTAAATATAAAAGTGATCTAGCATCTTAATATAAAAGTGAATAGTAATAAGATAAATAAGCAACAACAGTATCTTAAAAAAAAATTTGATAGGACAAGTAAAATAATATTATGCTCTCAAAAATCTAAATAATTTTTAATTAAAAAAATTAATATGACAAGTAAAAAAATAATTACTTTGGGATTGAGAATAGTAAAAATATTCTAGGATTTATGAGATTTAAGATATAGTCTAATTTTTGGATGTATGATATGTATACATTCACTCATTCAATGGATGTATGATATATATATCACTCATTCAATGGATGAGGTTATTTTACTTATCATATGATGTGATTAGTAAAATAATTTTATTTACCATTCAGTCCCTAGATACGGTCAATTAAATTGACAAATTTGTATTGACAAAATAATTATTTTATTTATCAACGGTTAGATAAATTAAAAAGACAAAGGTGAACGTCAGAATTTTTGAAGGTACAAATATGATCACTTATACTTTACACCAATTTATTTTCTATTCGTTATATGTAAAGGGCATGTATGAAATTAAATTTTTTTTTTTTTTATTTGAGTTATTCTTGTTTTTTAACTTAAAAAAAAAATTAGGATAATTTCTAATATGTCTTTGAAAGTTTAAAAAATATCTTATTTATCTCTAGAGGATCAAAATATTCTTATTGATTTTTTTAAAAAAATATTTAAATATTCTTTTTTTTTCTAGGATTTACTAATGGGGGATTGGTTTTTAGAAGAGCATTTTGATAATTTGAGGATAAATTTGAAAAATTTTAGTAGTAGTTAGGGATAAATGAGAAAAAACTCCCTAAAAGTTTTATCAAATTTAATCTAATGGTGAAAATCACTTAATTTTTGAAAAAAAAAAAAAGTTTAAAGGATTCTAATTCCAAAAAAAAAGAAAAAAAGTCCAGGGGCAGTTTCAGAAAAACTTATAGTTGCAGGGGTCTTCATACATTTTTACCCTTGATATTTATTTGATTTAGAAGGCATTGAATGGAAACCAAGAAATGGGGTTCCAAATGTTCAACCATTAAACATGTTTTTTATTTTTATTTTTTTTTTTTATTTTTTTTTTTTTTATTTTTCTGTGTGTGTGTGTTAAGATAACCTTAAGCTGAAAAAGAAAACAAGAAAAAAAAAAAAAAAAAAATGTAATTACCTGAATCCAACTTCTATAGTTTCAAGGGTTCCAAATGTTCAACCATTAAACATGTTTTTTATTTTTATTTTTTTTTTTATTATTTTTTTTTTATTTTTCTGTGTGTGTGTGTTAAGATAACCTTAAGCTGAAAAAGAAAACAAGAAAAAAAAAAAAAAAATTGTAATTACCTGAATCCAACTTCTATAGTTTCAAATTTATCATCAATTTTATAAAAATTTCTCCACCAGCAGCTCCACTATCTTGGCATATCGAGACGGATTGAGATCTGAGGTCCCCCGACTCTTAACTCTATTTTTTTAAGGGATAGGATGAATTTGGAATGAATTATTATTATTATTTTTTGATCCTCACTTTTTGTAAATATTCGATCCATTAAGAATAATAACTCGTTGTGCTCAAACCACATCCGTTTAAGCCCGTGGTTTTTATTATTAGTGTCAATATCTCATATAAACGTAATCACAATTCCATCCACATCCGATGTGGGATTATTGGGGGCGTTACAGACTCCCCTGTTTAGGCCTGACCTGACGTCCTCGTCAACCCAAACAGCCCAAGATCACCAGGCGAGCGAGACTTGTCTCGCTAATCCTGTTATCTAGATTCAAGTTCAGTCGAGACTTGCCGCACACTTTCGACTGGTTATTGACTTTGATACCAAATGTAACGACCTGACCCACTAGCAACAATAACTCGTTGGGCCCAACTCACAGTCCAAAATATTTAAATCCGGTTATTATTACTAGTGTCCATGTCTTATATAAATCAAATCACAATTATATTCATATCCGATGTAAAACTATTAGGGACGTCACACTTTTCTATTCTGAGCGAATTGGCGCGTAAGTTTCATCAACCCAGATTCATTTGAAGAATCTCTACTAACATACAATGGACAAAATAACACCATTTGATTTGGGCAAAAATGTATGGAGACCCCTCAACTATTGTCCTTTGGAAGAGACCTCTCAACTTTAACTTAAAAAAAAAAAAAAAAAAAAAAAACTAACAGTATATTTCTCGAAATAACGAGTGAAGAAACCTCCACCCTTAGATAGATAGGTGTGCATCATATATTTTAAATAGAATGTACAGATAGTATTACTTTTTTATTTTTATTTTTTATTTTATTTTATTTACAACCACTCTTGAATTCTTTTTTTATTTAAATTATTCTAATTATTTAAATTAAAATTTTATTCAATTTTTATTTAATAGGTCAATTAGTTATTATCAATTAATTAATCTAGTTTTACTCGCCGCAAAGTGATTAATTAAAAACTATTAAATTTGATGAAATTATCAAAACTTTGGATAAAATCTCCAGTTTTTTAGTTAAATTACTTAAATAAAAAAAGCAAAGGCCTTTTTGCATAATCTCCACTTTTTTAGGTTTTGCAATTCGACCACCCTTTTTTGAAAAACATGATCAAATTGCCCCTATTTCAATATAAAGACAAATAATGTATTTTATTTTTTTTAAAAAATACAGTATTTAGTCATAATTTCGTATACTTTTTCTCGAAGGACACGAAAATCATCATCTTATATAAAAATAAACAGATTAAATATATTGCACAATATGAAAAAGTGTAACATTCTTTCAAATTATGCAACATTCTCTAACAACTAATTCAATATTTCTACAAATATATATATATATATATATATATATATATATATATATATATATATATATATATATATATAAGTCAAAATATGTTTGTGAATTTTTTACCATTGAAATTTGTATTAAGATTTGTGCTATTGTCAACTAAAAAGAGAGAAAAAAAAAGTGTAATAACACGAATCTCAATACAAATTCAATAGTAAAAATTTCACAAGTATGGATGGGCTTGTACTTTTAAAAGTATATAAGCTCTACTATATATATATTTTCAAAAGTACAAGTCCAACTATGCTTGTGAATTTTTTACTATTGGATTTGTATTGAGATTTGTGCTTTTGTAAAGTCAACTAAAAAGAGAGAAAGAGAAAGTACAAGAACACAAATCTTAATGCAAATCTAATGGTAAAAAATTCACAAGTATAGTTGGGCTTGTATTTTTGAAAGTATATAAGTTCTACTCTATGTCTATATATCTATATATATAGAGTCCGGCTGGAATACTATTGATAGCACCAAACAATTGATATATAGAGACAAATATCATCCTAACCGTACATTTCTTAATCCAAGAGCTAAAAAATTGATAGCACCAATGACTTGGTGTTATCGATAATAGTATTCCAGCCCGACTCATATATAGAATTAGGCTGGAATACTATCGATAGCTATCAATTTTTTTAACCCTTGGATTAAGGGATGTACGATTGGATTAAGAGATGTGCGGTTATGATGATAGTGGTCCCCTAGGTACCGTTTGGTTCGGAAATTATGAGCTTGGGGATAAATTTTTTTATCCCTAAAATAGCTTGCTATCCTGGGATAGTCAGGGATAAAAGAAAATTAGTGTTTGGTTTGTAAAACTGTTATTTTTAGGAATAGTTAAAATTATATTTGGTTCATTTTTTGGAACAAACGAGAATAGTGAAAAAATAAAAATAATTATAATTTTAAAATAATAATATTTTATCTAATTAATTAATATAAAATATTAATTAAATAATAATTAATATTTGTATAAATTAAAGTTTATATTTTAGTAAATAACACTGTTTAATTTTTAAAAAATTAAAGTTAAAAATTTTAAAATTTGTATAAATTTTAAAATTTATTAAATTTATTAAAAATTAAAGTTACAAATTTAAAAAGTTATAAAATTTAAAATTTTTAGATTTATAAAAAATTAAAGTTACAAATTTTAAAATTTATAAAATAAAAAAAAATAAATTTATAATTTTATAAATTTTAATTTAAATTAAAAAAAAAAAGAAAAAAGAAAAAAAAGATGGAAACAAAGTTGTTTCCGGATGGGAACAACCTTGTTCCCACCAATGGGGAGAATTGTTATCTCCCCTCCTTAACGGGCTATTCCAAAATAGTCCTTTGTCCCCAACCAAATATGGTCCTAGAGTTTAATGGGTGGTTGGTTGAATAGTAAAAATTTTAGGGGGTCACTATAATTCCAACTGCACATCCTTTCATCCAAGGGCTAGAAATTTGGTGGCACCAATTGCTTGGTGCTATCAATAGTATTCCAGTCGGACTATATATATATATATATATATATATATATATAATATATATATATATATATATATATATATATATATATATATATATATATATATATATATAAGTATGTATATATGTATGTATATGTATGTATAGAATTAGGCTGGAATACTATCGATAGCACCAAGTCATTGGTGCTATCAAATTTTTAGCCTTTGGATTAAAAAATGTGTGGTTAAGATGATAGTGGTCTCCTAGGGTTTACTAGGTGGTTGGTTGAATAGTAAAAATCTTAGGGGACCACTATAATCTCAAACGCATATCTTTTCATCCAACGGTAGAAAACTTGATAGCACCAATTGCTTGGTGCTATCGATAGTATTCTAGCCGGACTATATATTATATATATATATATATATTATATATATATATATATATATATATATATATATATAGTAGAACTTATATACTTTCAAAAGCCCAAGACAAACTATACTTGTGAATTTTTTACCATTGGATTTGTATTGAGATTTATACTATTGCACTTTATCTTTCTCTCTTTACTTGACTTTACAAAAATACAAATCTCAATACAAATTCTATAATAAAAAATTCAATGTATAATTTGACTTGTACTTTGTGTGTATATATATATATATATATATATATATATATATATATATATATATATATATATATATATATATATATATATATATATATATAATTTTGCTACTATGTTCGTAAAAGTACAAAATAATTAGTGCTTGTAAATTTTCTACCATTAAATCTATCCATTTAACTAATTTCACCCTTAGATCATACTATTCTACCAACTATCCATTAAACTCAAGGGTCCACTATCATCCTAACCGCATATTCTTTCATCCAAAAACTAAAAATCTACGTACCAATGACTTGAAATTTTTAAAAACATAGGAGCCCAGATATATATATACTAGCGGAGTACCCGCGCTTCGCTGCGGATATCGAATAAAAATATGTAAAATACAGAGCATTAAGTAGACAGAAAGAAAGCACAAAGGCATATTATACCAACATTTCATTTAACAAAGTATATAAAAAGCTGGAACTATTTAAGCAGACGATAACATCCCAGATAATATTTACATAAAACATATACGAAATTTAAAACATAGTATGGGGTACAGATAGTAAATTCTCATTTGTTGGTTTCATCTGTAGAGTCACCCTCATCAAACCTACAAATTAATTTACACAATTAAGTACAATAAATATCGTTTACGGCAAAATATAAGAACGTAATGATGTTAATTTGGTTTAGATCATACGTGAGTCGGAGTCTCTTAGCATGTTGGATTTCAGATAAGTCGCTATGAAGTTGCCCTGATCTGATTATAAATTAACAGGAAAGGGGAAAAAAAAAAAAAAAAGAAACAAAATAGTCAGAAAAATATTATTTTCTGTATAAACATTTATTTAAAGTGTTAAGAGAGTAAGTTGACTACCCTGAGGAACAATCAGTATTCGGCGATGGTTCAACAAATATTTCTTTTTGGATTTGTTTGTCGGACTCAGGTGAATGGACATGTTCTTCACATTTAATAAGTAAATTTGTCGCCGCAGGTGATTTTCCCTTGATATTTGAGTACAGGGTAAATATTTTAATCACTTTAAACGATGGAAAACCTGATGTAAATCTGACTGCATCAGGTACAATTTGGAAAATATGCATTTGACCAATGACTGTTTTAATTGCAGGGGGAAGGGAGTATTGATCTGAGCCCGGTAAGATAGCCAAATTCTGGGCTGGAATACGAATAAGTTCCTGTGCTATCTTTCCAAAAACAACAAAGTTAGCTGTACCACTACCATCGTCAACAATAATGTTTAATTTGTACCTAACAAAATGGAAGATAATTAATCACAATTTATTTTTAATTGAAATTAAGTAGGAATGTAAACTTTATATATGAATATAATGTCGAACTAAAATTATTACCATGGGATAGGAGGTTGGTCGTTTTCATTACAATTTGAGCACCGGAAAGTATCGTCATATGTTCTAACAGCTGCTTTACAGTTGCGACATGCTTTGTACCACCAACCAAATGAGGTATCAATGTCAACAACTTTAGCCTGACACGTGACTTTAACATTCTGAAAGGAAAATATGTGTGACTATATACATACATATAAAGTAGGGAAAAATAACAGTAGTCAAATGAATGTAAAATGTTAGTATTATAAGGAAAACAAATACCTGCATAGTAGAAATGTCGAGAGCTAACAGTTCAGCCACGGTTTTTCTGTTAGAGCACATCTCTTCTTGAGGACTGATAAGTTGATCATGACTGGTATCAATTCGTTGTATTAAATTAGCCGTAGGCTGTAAGCTGCAGATGGTAATTTACAAATAAATAAAATACGGTAGGAAACTGTGTGGAAAAATAAAGACATAATTGATTCCAAAACCTGTTTAGTAAATCTGAAACTTCTGGAATTTCCAAATCAAAGTAAATCTTTGAAGCTGAACACGTTGACAAATGCATCTTCTCTACAGGTAGACAATCAAATACAGAATAAGTAATAGTTAAAATTAGTAAAGTAAAGTTATTATATTGTAAATATAGCTGCAGACCTCTAAATGACCGAACCGTCATTCCAGCAAGGATTATTATGATTGGAACGTTTTTATTTTTTTCTGAAATATAATTATCATCGAAATCCAATGCAAATTTATCCCATAATGTAATTGGTAGAATATTATTCCTGTATAAGAAAGGAGACAATATTCTGTACATGTCAGTAAATAAATATATATAGAAGAGAAAAAAATCAACAGCATGTAATTTATGTAATTTTTATTTAATTGTAAACAATATGGAAAAAAACTGACTCTAAATCTTGAATTTCTAAATTTCGAATGGTGGCAAGAGTCTGGCCGACATATTTCTGCGTAATGTCGCCAACAGCTATAATTTGACCAAAGACATCTGTAAAAATATGCAGAAAATAAACATTAGAATTGAAAAAACTGTTATAGTATAAAATTTTGTTTTTTATCAAAGAAACACGAAATTTTGTAAATAAACAATACCAGCCAGAACAGCATCGTTGTATTTCTGTTTCTCAAGTTGAGAGAAGGTCAGGAAAGTAAAGCTATATAAAGGGATGTCTTCATTATTTTCTTCGAGTAAGGTCAAGGAGGTCCATTTATTTATCTGAAGCATATAAAGGCGTTCGACAGCAGCATATCTCTTCTTTGTAGGAATAACACTGAATTTCTCTATTAGATATACACTTCCTTCGGTAAGTCGACATCTAACTTCTTCTGCATCTTGTTTTCGGATCATCCCTTGCAAAGAATAGCCCTTAATGTAATTGAAAGAACATCATAATAACGTCATTTGTAAGATGGGAAGAATATTTCATAAAATATAACATATAAGTGATATGCAATAGTAAATAAAAAGATATCAGCATCGTGCGCGAGGTTTAACATCACCACCTTTTCATCCACTAATAAGCAGTCGAGACTGAAAATATCACCATTCAGAAACGGGGCAGTTGATTCCCATATTCGGCATATACGGACTTTGATTTTGCAGTTCTGTCGTTGTAATGATAATTCTGATAACAGTACGTATTCCATGATAACTTTTAAAACTACAAAAAAAATTCAAATAGAGAGAGAAAATAGTAAGGAAAAAAAAATATTTATTATTGTGCGAAATATTTACATTATGCATTAAATGAAAGAAAAGACTTCATATAATAATACATGACAAACAATTAGGTATCATAAATCTTCAAATATTTCATGGTAAACAATATTTCTAGTATATCCTTCAGGCTCGTGCTCTTTATTTTTTATAAATATTCGCAACCCTTCTCTCGAAGTAACTCGAGAAATTGCAACATAAAGTTGACCATGGGAGAAAACAGGCTGAGACAAATAAATGCCGACTTTATGCAATGTTTGTCCTTGACTTTTATTGATCGTCATGGCGTAACTTAAACGTATCGGAAACTGTCTTCTTTTAAGTATGAATGGCCACTTAGAATCTGTTATATTCATGACTATGCGAGGAATATACACCTTTTCACCGATATGGTTACCAGTAAAAATTTGTGCCTCAATAATCCTAGGAGCTAGTTGAGTTATCACCAATCGGGTACCGTTGCAAAGACCGGAACTTTGATTAATATTGCGAAGTAACATTACGGGAGCTCCAATTTTTAATTTCAGCTCATGATGAGGAACTCCATTAAATTTTAAAGAATTCAAGAAATCAATTGGATAAAGTACATCACTGTTTTCGATATTCCTCGACGAATTACATATCGAATCTGAACTCAAGTATGTGCGTTCTTCAGTTGGCACTAAAGTAAGCACGTATGTGTTAATCTCATCAGCTGTTTCATTTATGGGAGTAACAATAGCTCTGTCTCTTAAGTAAGCAGAATTTCCGTAGTTTGATTCAATATCATCGTATATCTCTTTCACAATACTTTCTATTCCATGGTCAGTATTTTTTATAAGTAAGTCTTCTGGAATTTTTATCCAAGTGCTTTCCTCTTCCCCGTCTAAATTAATAGCATTTATCTTGCCATCACCAACATTTAGCACCCATTTACTGAAATCTGCCAGTTCTGAATAAGATACTTCATTTATAGAAGGACCGTGTAGCAATCGCATATTAATATTCAGCCGAAACAGTGTACACTTATTCCAAATGTGAGATCTTGTGAGCGATGCATTAATAATATCATGTCTCGTGCCACCCACAACAACTGGAAGTATCTGTCTAAAATCACCCCCTAAAAGAATAGTCTTGCCTCCAAATAATTTTTGACCAGTGGCTGGACCATCCAAACCCATAATATCATTTAGAGACTTATTTAAGGCTTCAAAACAGTTCCTATGATTCATAGGTGCTTCATCCCAGATTATTAAGCTAGCGAAAGAAATTAATTTTGCAAGTTGGGTTCCCTTTTTAATTTCACAAATTGAAGAATCATCAATCTTAATAGGTATCTTAAATCTGGAATGAGCTGTCCGGCCACCAGGCAGTAAAAGTGATGCTATGCCTGAAGAAGCAACGGCTAGCACAACCTTCCCTTCGGAACGAAGTTTGGAGATAATAGTTTTCCACAGGTAAGTCTTTCCCGTTCCACCGTGACCGTAAACAAATATTACATCTCCATTTTGGGTATTTATCGATGTAAAAACAGCATCGTATATTTTTCTCTGCTCATCATTCAACCCGCAGAATAATCGTGCATGTTCTTGGACTAATTCATCTACATTGTAATCCATTTCTTCTCTGAGAAGTCTATCATTCAATTGATCAATAACCAGCCTATTAGGCAGAGGTAGCCCAAAATGATCAAGTGAGCTCCCGTTTTTATTGAATAAAATTTCGAGCTCAACCAAGACATGATTTTGAATGTCGGCTTGTGGAAGGATTAAGTTTTGAAGTCCGAGAATACTCCTTAGCCTATGTATAATATCATCAGCAAGCAATTCCCAATACTCTTTCCACAAATCAATTGGATTTGCCACCTCACAATACATAACCAAAGTTACAAATAATTGTCTAAGTTGGCTCGAAGAGGACCAAAGTGATGCCTCATGTAGTGCTTCGCGCCATTCTCTATCATCACCAAGTAGGCCAAGAGCATCACATGCAGAGCGAAATGTTTCATGAACGACACCATCAACAGTTCTAATTTCTTTATAATTTCTTGGACCTCTAACCACATTTAGAAGCATTCGTAGGAAATAAAGTTCACCAGCACTTGGGTGAACATAAATTATCCTCCCAATGCGATTGCCCTGTTTTCGACTTGACCAAAACTTCTCTTTTGGATGCCACACCCATTTAGTTGGAAATTCTGCATATGTGAGTTCGCGAGCACTCTCGTTGGCTTCGTTCATGTCCATCCATACTGTAAACATTGTTTTGTCTATATTAGGACGCTCAAGTACATCCGCTAAGTTTTCGTCATCACGATAAGTAACATTATTCATCATTGGCAGATGAACAGCTAGTCTTTCCACAGACGGTTCTCTAAAATGAATATCAAAATCAAATAACCGCCAAATAGCCTCGTAAGCCGATAGATATCGGCAGTCAAGATATTGTTTGATTTCATCAACTTGTTTATAACGATGAGTAGAAGTGGAGCCATCAGAAGCAACATTGTTTTCTATAATAACGGCAGATCGATCAGGCCCCTTGTTAACATATTTGAATAAATATTTTATAAGTCTTGATTTATTACACCATTCAACGTTAATATGTGCCTGATATTTAAGAACCAATGTTAAGTTGTGTGGGACAACATATCTATTATCAAGCTCAATGCCATTTTTCATAACAGTTCTTTGATTATTCCTCCTTCTATATATTGCAAATCCATCATCACTAATAAGCGTCCCATTATTGTAATCTTTCGGAAAATATTTTGAACATCGGCCTTTTACCATACAGGGCGCCCCGGATTTTGCCAGCCCACATGGGCCGTGTATCATAAATTTTTCAACAGCCGCGTAACCTTCCGGATCATTAACCTTATCAGGTATCTCCGCCGAAATAATTGAATCGATTTGACTGCTTGTTAAGTATCTATGGTCAACATGCAACCATACCAAAATGTGCACGTGCGGAAGACCCCGTTTCTGAAATTCCACCGTATACAGTTCTGCAATAAATGAAAGAACGATAGTCTACGAAAGAATAAATCTATAAAGTCTAGCTTTATTTCTTAAAAGCGGTAGATATTTTAAAGTTCATCAACGGCTACCTACCAGCTATTGATCTGCCGAAGAAATTTTCTTTCTTTATATTGGTCATTAAAGATTCTAATTTCATCTTAAAAACCCTGCTAACAATATCAGGTCTATCCTCAGCTCGCTGGCCTGGAATAAAATTTAACGCATCTCGTATTTCACGCCACTGTGCATTGCATGTGAACGTAATAAATAAATCAGGAGGACCGCAATGTCTGCATATGGCAATAGCATCTTGATAATTTTGGATCATATAGCGAGGACCGGCAGTAAAACTTGAAGGGAGTATAATTCTTTTTCCAATAGCATTACCATCTGTATCACCCTCAACAACAGAATCTGTAATACCTTTATATAATTCAGAACGAAGGCTTGTTTGATTTTTTCTGATATATCCTAGCCTCTCTTCTTCAACACATGAGAAAGCATCTACTACATATTGCTGAAAGAGCCGGCCTCCTCGTAATAAAGTTTTCCCGTCATTCAATCTCACTTGTATCCTATAGGCGTAAAATTCACGCATAGTAATGCATTGCCTGGAATTTGTTTTCCTGCGCGAGTTTCGGTTACATTCAATGCCTAAGTGAAAACCATCTTCTCCATATGGAAATAGTATAGGATATTGCATAGCCATGAATGAAGGGTGTAAATCACTAATTCGTCTCAGACCATCTGCTCTATGTTCAACAACAATATCACGCTGCCGATCTGCACTGCCCAAATCGCCAATAATTAACCCTGCAATTTCAGCACACGACGGAGGATTGTACTGAGACGAACTGCTACAGCGCGAACCAACCAAACGCAACCTAATTGGTAAAAAATCATTTTCTCTGAAACGATCTCTAGCCATTCTGAACGCTTTAACAATTTCATTTTTGGCATCAAACATTTTTATTAAATCTGCAACAATATCCTTATCAATATTCAAGGCATGGCCGTCCGCGCTAAGCGATTGCATTCTATTATCAAGTTCGTTTTCGGTGTCGTAAATGTAAAGTTGCGCAAATTTAGGTTGTCGTCCATCAACGGGGAGAAGGGAGCCCATAACATGATGATTTTGGCCACTAATTCTAAAAACATACGGTCCTGGCCTTTTATTAATATCGACATCTATTTTTCCGCCTATAGATGTAAAGGCAAATATTGAGTTATACACGCGAATATTTTCCCGAAACTTTGCAGCTTGTCTAGACCCTTGACAATTCAGTAAAACATCCAATACATCTGGGGTATTCCGAAGTAAGGGTAAAGAAATCCGGCCTTCTTGACAACATAATGAAAATGATGGAATGGCTGCATTTCGATGCTTGTGAAGTCTTTCGTTATACCATAATAAAGCTCCACACGATTGGCATTCATATTCCGGTAACCCCAAATATATTTGATCAACCCGTTTGGTTTGTAACCGTGTGGATGTATGTTCTTGTATTCCTGCTATATGCTCCGTTTGAAGTAAGCTTTCTGAATGAAAACTCAGTTCACTACATTGGAGGCTGTAACTGGACGGCTCACCATGAACTATATTATTTATATTTTTCGAGCAGTGTCTTTTAAAACGATTTCTGCGCTGGTTAAGTTTGATTTTCCTTTTTTTCCTATTTTCTTTATATATTGATGACAAATCCATTAAAAACCTGAGAACGAAAGTTAATAGGAGAAGTAAAAGTAAAGCCTATTCCATGGAATAAAAGGAAAAAAACAGAACGTTTTTTTTTTTAAAGCGAAGTTTTATATCCATAATATGATGAGAAATTGCAAACGTAAATTTAAAGATAATTGTAAGTAAGAAGAAAGACACAAATAACATTGGGAAAAGCAAATTCGAAGATAAATGTCATTAAGAGGAAAAACAGGAATGATACTTCAAGAAAGCAATACTGTAAAGAAGAAACGGAAATGATTATCAAAGAATAAACACAATAGATAAGTCAAATATTGAGAAGTAAGCACCACTAAATTGATAAAATATTTTCTTTTTCAATATATAGCTAAGGTTAACTTTTAAATACTTAAACAGAAAATAAGGGTGGAAATCAAACCGCAAGCACGGAAGGAAATGGCGAAATTGCAGTACGATCGAACAGTAAGACACAACAACCAACTCAAACGGAAGAAGTATCACCAACGACTGATTAACACAACGAAGAAGAGGTCTTGTACCCAGGGAAACAGCTGGCTATATGGCACCTGCATAACACAGAAACAAAACATTACCATATAGCATGTAAGTAATAGAACTAAACATGTCAGTATAAAAACAAATAGGAAGATCAAAAATACATACCAGTATACACACATGTATTGGTTATGTACCGAATAAAAAATCGGGGAAAAAATATCTTACACAACCGTGAAAAAGAAGAAAAAGTAGCTTGATTTCCTAATTATCCAGTAATACTCTTGTGTGTGTGAATGTGTGTATGTGTGTATATATATATATATATATATATATATATATATATATATATATATATATATATATATAGAAATCCACTGTTGTAAATTTGGAGGATCTATTTTGGATGTTAGGCCAATTAATGCTCCTTTATTATTGATTAGCAATTTAGTTGATAACAAATGGGTTCGAATGGTTTAATTCGTATATAACCATCTTGTGTAACCACCGTATAAACAGTCGGCGCGTTCTATTCAAACAACCAATCTTATTTTGCATAAATTACTAAGCGTGCCTGGTTTTCAATGCATCTTTCTTTTCTTCTAAGAGTTTTTCTCTTTTTTCTTTTTTTTTTCCGTTGTCAGATATTTTTTTTTTTTTATTTTTTTTTTTTTTTTCATTTTCCTTTTGCCTGTTTTTTTTTTTTTTTTTTTTTTTGCAAATGTGGTTTTCCTTAATATGGCTGTCACACTCTTCCAGCTATTTTCCCCTTTTTTTTTTTCATTATGCTTCAGTTTTTTTTTGTAAACGTGATTTTTTCTCAATATTGCGGTTGTATTCTTGCACTTTTTTTCTGCATTTCCTTTATTTTTCTCTGATGTTACTTCCTTTTATTATACCATTTACGAAATATTAGCTTAGACGATAAAATAATTAAAGACTTAAATAAATAAATTATTAAATATATATATATATATATATATATATATATATTATAACATCCATTG
>CM054949.1:17755407-17781890 GCA_029168755.2 Tillandsia fasciculata
TGGCTGGTCATGTTCGGGCCGTCCAGAACGCAATATGGCTGAAAATTAAGCATCCTCCTATACCACAGCCTGCTTTGAAGACAATTCTCGTAGCATCGGAACGCGCATAATAGAAACAGCGTTCGAAGCACACAGTGATGGGTGGCTGGTCATGTTCGGGCCGTCCAGAACGCAATATGGCTGAAAATTAAGCATCCTCCTATACCACAGCCTGCTTTGAAGACAATTCTCGTAGCATCGGAACGCGCGAAACAGGGTAGGCGAGGGGGGAAGGGGGCGAACCAGCCAGATCACTTAACACAACAAAGAAGCAAGTAGCAGGGAAAATCCGAAAAGCAGTAAAACATGGTAAAGGAATAAAAAAAAAAAGAGTTCAAAAGAATCAAATGAGTAAAACAGAACGAAGAAAAAACCTACGTAATAAACAGCAAAATCAGTGGGAAAACACAGAGAACCAAAAATACCTAGATCACAAAGGAGAAACACAAACAAACGAAAGCACCGCTGAGCCAATCAAACAGTGTAGTGAGCAGGCAACCGAGCTAAACCATATAAAAAGGGAAATGCAGATAACAATCATACCTTCGAAGCAAAGTAAGAAAAACAGGATTTTATAGAGACCTATCAAAGAATGGCATAGGCAACATTAAAAAATCAGTGAAGTTAATTTGTAAAAAAGTAAATGAACAATTAATAGGTGGGGACATGAGAATGAGAATTTGCCTTAGTATGCAAGAGTAAACAGTTCACCGATGATGATGATGATACGCATGGGTAAACAGTAAGGCAGCATTGCTTAGATATATATATACATCAAAATTTATAAATAAATTTATTTTTAAAGTAGTTTGGGAGGATGAGAGTAGAAAGAAGACAATCTAGGAAATCATTGCTCTCAATCTAAAAAATCTAGAAAAGATATATATGTAGGGAAAAGAAATAATGAGTCAAAATTTTTTTCTGAAAAAGAGAATATCTCTAAACTTTTTATTTCTAAAATTATTAACCGAGAGTAGTTCATCTGCAAAAGGAAATAGAAGATATAAAAGATAAGGGAAATTCATTTGAAATAAATCTCTACAATATCCCCAAAAATAGATAGACAATAAGTGGCATAAATCTGGAAAATCTGTAGGTAAGAGAAGAATATATATTGAGATCTATAGGTAATAATATGGAAAATCTGTAGAGAGGTAGGACTGCAGCCCCATATTATTAATACATGCCATCATTATCAACAACCAAATAGCCTTAGCAAACACGAAAGGACACTAACCTGCAAGAAGGGAAGGTAAGAGAAGAAGAACAATCCGATGGATTTCGAACCCACCAACCATTGGATCAAATCCAAACCCATGTATTGTCGTCGGATCGTCAAAAATGACGGCGGCACACAGTGGCTGAGACACCATAAGAGAGGAAAAGAGAGGCAGCGAAAAGAGGCCACGCACCTGCAAGGAAGAGCACCCGAACAAAACAAACCCTACTGGCGATCCGAGCCGCCAAATCGTTCGGGAACACATAGATCACCACCGAATCGTTGTAGGAGAGCCGTACGATGGAGAGGAGAGGGCACACCGCGTAACCAAGAGGAGAGCGGCCCTTAGAGAACCGCAAAGGACATAGGGTAACCAAGAGGAGAGTGAGGAGGGCGACCCTTCGAGAACTACAAAGGGCACAACCTAACAAAGAGAGGGCAACCCTGCCGAAACAGCGAAGAGACGGAAGAGGGGGGGCGCACGGAGGGAACGGCACGTGGCACTTCCCACCGCCGAACCTCTTCGGAACACGCAGATCACCGTCGGATCTGAGAATACAAAGAGGCGGAAGAGAGGGTAGGAGCGGGGGGGTGGGGGGAAGCACGGAGGGCATGGCACGTGACAGCCGAACCTCTTCGGAACACGCAGATCACCGTCGGATCTGAGAATACAAAGAGGCGGAAGAGAGAGGGGGGTGGGGGGGGGGGGGGGGGGAGACGCGAAGGGCACAACACGTGGCACCTTCAGTACTCTCAATTAATAAGATTAGAGAGAGGGTAGGAGCGGGGGGGTGGGGGGAAGCACGGAGGGCATGGCACGTGACAGCCGAACCTCTTCGGACACGCAGATCACCGTCGGATCTGAGAATACAAAGAGGCGGAAGAGAGAGGGGGGGTGGGGGGGGGGGGGGAGACGCGAAGGGCACAACACGTGGCACCTTCAGTACTCTCAATTAATAAGATTAGAGATATATATATTACATTATACATTAGACTAGTAAAGAGAAGCAGGTGCAATCAATAAATAACTCTCATGATTTAAAAGGATATTGAAATAGAAAACATTAAAAAAAAAAAAATTTCTTGGAGCAATGTATAAACATTAATTGAGGGGGAAAAAAGTTTACAAGCTACAACTCAAAACATATACAATACCAACTGCGGTTTTCGCAGTTAGGCGCAAAACATACAAATAGTAAACACTACATCGAACTACATGATCGTCGAAACAAACAAATCAAGAGACAAATAAATCCTACTACCCTACAAAAGATCCGGGCTGACGAAAAACAAGATTAAGGCGCGATCAATTAGTCGAGAGAGATCGAAAGATTACCGAATTCCTTTACGGGCTGATATTACAGTCGCGCAGAAAAGATTGATCGTAGTTTACGTACTTAGACCAGTAGCTGCGGTACTTGGGGAGGCCGATCTCCAACCACGGCTTCATGTTTCCGTTGTAGTGTACGACCGCGGCTCGCTCGATCTCCTTGTTGTTCACGTGCGGATTGTAGCCGAGGCCGAGCACGTGCCACGATCGATCCAGGGGGGATGTGTTGTTCCAGAATGTAATTAAACCGGGCGGAAGAGTTCCCAGCTTCCATAGTTGCCTGTCGTGATTCTGCGACAACATAATGAACTTTTTTAGGTTCGGAAATTGCGAGATACAAAGATTCAGTAACACTCAGTTGGATCAAAAAGTTACCCTATGCATGTAGTTGAGTGGAATAATAATAAAGTTGTGGTGGTTGAATTTTTGATAGCAACATAGTACTAAAGTACCAACTATTGAGACATTTATTTATTTATTCATGAAAGGTAAAAGGAGGTGACATATAAAATAGGGTAAAGTACACTTTCAGTCCTCAAACTATGAGGGGCGCGCGCGACACTTGGTCGTCAAACTTTAATTCGCAGCAATTTCTGGCACGAACTTTCTAAATTGTTGCAATCAACTCTCGCAGCGCATTTTAGTTGACTAAATGTTGATGCATTTCGGATGTGGTGTCTTAATCATTGTTGCGTTATCAATCATAATACCGACACATTACTTACTTGTATATTACCGACACGTCAGCATTTAGTCAAACAAATTGGGTTGCAGGACTTGATTGCAACAACGAGTCCAAAAATTGCTACAAATTAAAGTCTAACGACCAAAGTGTCACGCACCTCATAGTTTGAAGGCCAGAAGTGTAAGAAACCCTATAAAATAAGAATTAGGCTGCTATACTATAAATAGCACCAATGACTTGGTGCTATTAGGTTTTCGACCCTTGGATGATAGTGGCCCCCTAGGGTTAAGTGTGATCTAAGGGATGGAAATGATCGAAGGGGTAGATCTGACGGCGAAAAACTTGGTAGCACCAAGTGCTTGGTGCTATTGATAGCATTGTAGCCGGACTCATAAAATAATACTAACATAGTGAAGGTAAGTAAACATGAATCAAAAAGAAAATAAAAATTAAAATAGCTAAGTTGGGATTTTGTAAGAACAAAAAAAGAGAGAAAAGTAATGTAGTTACTTAGTCCAAATATTATCGCAAAACCGTCTAAAGTTGTTAGATATTATTTCAAGTCACCTGCGGAGGAAAAGATAATATCAGATGCATTCTTTTCCAGGTAATGAAGTGTTAAATTAAGAGCTTATTCGTTCGCGGAGTAAAAGATTCACAAAATCTACATCTAAATTCGGCCCAACACCCCTAAAGTAGAAATTAAGTTAGCTAAGAAACTAAATTATATCAACTTATGCTGCAAAGGAAGTGAAATATTCAACTTACAAGCTTCTGCCAATAGTGATAGACCTCTGTGATCTTTTGCTTCCTCCACTCCGCCAAATCAAACACATTCATCCCGTACGCCCAACCGCAAGCACGAGGATCAAACTTTTTGGCGATGACAGGGTTCGAAAAATTCAAATACCGATCGAACCGGTGGAAGCTCTCCCCACAAGTCTCAACCGCGCCATTCACTTTCCCTCTGAGATTGATCGACCAAAGGGCAGATAGGTCTTTTTGCACCACAATATCGTCGTCCAAAAATACCACCTTGTTGAGCTTCGGAAAAATCTCAGGTAGGTAGAACCTCAAATGGTTTAAAATCGAAAGGTACTTTGGGTTTCGGTACTTCAAATTTGGATCGGAGTTCGCACGATGAGTCCTAAAATAGTAATCGATCATAGACCGAGATCCGAGCTGTTTCAGTACGGGACTGTAGCTCGCATTAAGCCATGTAAACTCTTCAATGTTTTGGACTTCGATCGTGGCTTTCCCAGGTGGGTTAGCTAAGAACCACATTTTCATTGCGGCGTAGTTTAGCTTGTCGGTAACTATGTGGAACACATGGTTCGATGGATTCTGCATTGAAAAACACAAACTTGTTAATATACATAACATATATTTGTTTTTTCCATTATTATTTTTTTCAAAATATTTTATTCACGTGTATAACAATGCCAAATCTGAAAGTTTACATATGCCCCTCAAAAGTGTAGTTTCTTACAAAGTGATCTTACGTTAACTTGCGAAGCCGTCCAATTCAAGACTTTTGCAGGAAACTTTAGTATTTGAAGGCCATATATCTATAGAATAGCAACCAACCTTAGCATTAAGCACGGTTGAATTAACAACCACCGCCGTCGCCAATATGTTATCCGAGAACAAAGCATAGTGATAGAGTTTAGGGTCTTCGAGCTTTTCCTCGTTGGGAAAGTGCTTCTTGGATGGTTCGAGAGAGTAGTACTCGGTGGAAAGCCTTAAGGGTAGGCAATGGAGACCTTTGGGTAGGGTTTTAGCTGCGAGTTGCATCAAGAATAATGTCTGCTTCTTATGAACCTGCAACTGTTGTTCCGCTGAGTGGAGCATTGCGCGGAGTTTCTTTACAACCGAAGCACAATCGTCTTGGATCTTCTGGCCCTTAGCCAAAGTCTGTTCCATCGCCTTTAGCTTTTCATAAGCACTGAGCAAAAGCCGAATGGTTAATACGTTTTATGAGAAAGTAAGTATGTGAGGGGAAAGAGAACCTTCTAAAACAGCACAAATATTTAACTAGGACCAAGCGACAAGAGCAGCAAAGCCCCAACTAGCCCATGGGTACATTAGTAACTTAATTGCTTACTTGGTTTTGGCTTTTGGAACAATCTCGCTACTCGAGATGCAGAAGCAGGTATTGGGATCCCCCAAAAAAAAAAAAATTCTAGATCGCACATCTGTGGTGGGAAGTTGAAATAAGCTTTTGGGCCCCAAAAGTAGAAGCTCTAACATGGATCTTCTCATTTTACATAAAGCAAGTTGTTCGAGTGGGATTTTAACGAGAAAGCTATTAGAGCTTCTTTGAATAACTCTACTCAAAACAATTGTTCTACTGAAACTCCAGCTGCGCCAAAATGCAAAATCTGTGTTACTGATACTAGCATTCCAGTTTTTATTTATCCAAACACTTTTCTATCATTTTCTGATGTTGGTGATAAAATGTCCTGTTTGTATGCTTCAGGGTCTAGTGTTTTTGAATGGATTTGTTGTTCGAGTAGTGGCAGGAGGAGAAGCACTATTTAAAATTCCTCCCAAAAGCTTCACTTTGCAACAGAAGTAAAAGTTTCAAATTAGAGCTTCCGTCTTTTCGGGCTCACATTCTCATTTTCAGTACTTACCACAGCAGACGGTCCAAAATTTTCTTCTTGAAAAGCAGTCTTCTTGAGGAAAATCAAAATTGAAAAAAGTAGAGGCTAGAAAAAAAGAAGAGAGCACTTACTTCCTCGGTAATTCTGAATCCTTGGCCGCGTCACCCAGTGTTCGTTGCACGTCCTTTATCCGTGTCCGCAACTCTCTAATGAAATGCGCATTGGTTCGAGTGGCTGCGAGGCTGAGATAAACCTTTGCCCTGAGCAATTGGTCCTTTAGATGCCGAACTCTCGAATCAGGGATATCTGAGTTACCACTGTTTTTGTTTCTGTTCACTGGGTGATTATTTCCGGGAACAATCTTAGTAGATGTTGGCTCCAACTTAACTTTCGATTTATTTTCCTGGGAATAAGTTTCAAAATGTAAATACATAGTCATAGACAAAGATAAAGGTTTTATACTATATGAATATTGCAGATCGGTCCTTTAAGAACATGTAATTTCTTGGCTAAATTGCACTTTTGGTCCTCAAACTTTTAAGGCCAGTGACACTTTGGTCCTCAGACTTTAATTTGTTGCAATTTCTGGCTTGAACTTTCTAAATTATTATAATTAAATCTTACGGTCCAACGTAGTTGACTAAATACTGATATTTCGCTGATGTGGTAGTGATGCGGCGTCTTGGTAATACTACATTATCGATTATAAATTTATAATACAACTACATCAGTACTACATTAGTGATGCATCACCATTTAATCAACTAAATTAGACCGTGGGACTTGATCGCAATAAATTGAAGTTTGAGGACCAAACATGCGATTTAGCCTAATTTCTTCCTACAGAATAAACATTTCAACCCTATATCAAGTACGCTAAAACAAGGAAGTCATTTTCAGATAAAATGACCGTTTTGCAGGAATCAATTTTTAATCTTTTTTTTTCCCGCCAGGGATGAAATCACAATATTGCAAAGTTCAGTGATGATTTCCGCCACCGATCATTATAATAACATTATCTGTCACGATTAGTTACCGTCTAAAACATCACCAGAACTAATCCAACAACTGTAGGCTTCTTAGAGAAATAGCGACAACATCAGCCAAAGTGAACTGCATTTGTCTTAAAACATCCGACGACCGAAACATCATCGAGATAAAAAGATGATGACGACTTAAAATAAAAATATATATATACATAACATAAGGAGGAATTATTCTACATAATCACTGTTAAACATAATCCAACAAATTTATATATTCGGACTAAACTACTGAGATATTATTTTGTAATACACTTGATTAACACTCCGCTTAACTTTTTGACCCTTTTGATTTAAATTTTATTACCATCAATTAAATCAGGGATTTTAATGATGATTTTGTTAAATTCTTGCTAAACATTGGAGCTGTTAATTTTAACAAGGGATAATTGCATATGGTTCCCTGTAACGGTATTAAATAGCAAATATATTCCTACAAAACTTACGTTATCAAATTTATCCCTCCAAAAGTCCTTCCGTCTGCAAATATATCCTTCTGTTGCCAAAATTTAGCTAACCACGAGTCAAAAAAGCTAACCACGGTTAGCTAAGAAGTAAAATGACCTTTTTACCCATTATATATATAATTTGTATTCCAATATTGATTTTTGTCATATTTTTCACCCTCTTCTCTTTATCCATGGCGACGGCGAGACCTATAGCGACGATGACGACATCGAAGGCGAGGCCCTCAGCTGCGGCAAAAATAAGGTATGCCGCACGTGCCACGGCGAAGGCGGGGAGAGAGAAAAAAAAAAGAAAGATAGCTTTTTGTAGGGATAAATTTGTAAGGGCACAATAGTTATTTTACGCAAAAAACAAATGGTGAATCAAACGGCAGGGACATATATGAACGAACCAGAACTTTTGGAGGGATATATTTGCAAACTAGAGAATTTTTAAAAGGATAAATTTGATCACTTAAATTTTGTAGAGATTTATATGCTATTTGATATTTTTATAGAGATATGTATCAAATTAACCCTTTTAACAAATACCCAATTTAATTTACAACGATAAAACGATTAAAGGTTAAAGCACTAACAACCAAAAAAAAAAAAAAAGGAAAAAAATTGGAGGGTCTCTTTCGAAATGGCCTATGCATTTTACCAACACTATACTCATTGAATTAGTCGTGCTATCGACAAGTAAGGTTATAAATATGAAAGCGAGTATAGAAATAGTTGCATGGTCTAGTGCGAATTTGTCATAACTCGTAACTAATGACTCGAAAAGTCGACATCCCGCAACGGCCAAACCACTTTTTGGTAGACTCCTCTCCCATGCATTGGTTTTAAGTCAACAAATGTCATTTTCGACAGATAAAAGTGCTTGAGAAACTCTACTAATCATCTTATCAATGGAATAAAATGCTATTGCAGTTGATTATTTGATGGAAAAAAATTATATTACGGGCAAAAATCGATTGAAAAGTTACCTCTTTGGCGGTCACTTGCAGGATCACGCCGCCGATGTCCGGCGGAGGCGGAGTTTTCTTCTCCGGCGCTTCCGACAGCGCCCTGCTCTTGTGCTCTCCGGAATTTCTCAATTGGGTCTCTAAAAATTTAGAAAATTTAATGTATAATTACAAGATTTCAACAGTAAAAGATCATTAATTTTTTCTTAACCTCTTAATATTATCTAACACAGAATAAAATTAGAAGGTGAAAAGAAAAATTGAACAAAATCGCTGCTCCTTTTTACCTCTCAATGTTGTAGATCCATCATTGAATTGCGCCGAAATCGGAGGGGAAGTGCTCACATTTTCAGAGTAAATAATCCCAATTGGCTCTTTTACACTACTACTCAGCTCCTGAATAAAAAAAATAAAAAAACAATTAACAATTAATTCAGTAAAAAAATCTTAAAAAATTGCAAAAAAAAGGGGGAAAAAAAAAACACATGACACATAAAAAAATACCCACCTGAGGAAGCGCGTTCAATTTCTCATTCTTAATTTTATAGCCCTAATTTCCAACAAAAAAAAAAAAATAATTTAAAGAAAATTTAAGCACAATGATTTAATAATTAAAATGAGAGTAAATAAATAAATACTCACCAAATTCGTCACCTCCTCGACAAAACCGCTATTTTCTGCGAGGAAAAAAAAACTTAATTAATCTCAAAACGTCGCCAATTCACGCGAAATTACTCAAATTGAACCCAAAAATTGCCCTAATTAACCTCAAAATGTCACTAGTTCACGCCAAATCGCTCAAATTGAACCCAAAAAACCCCTAATTAACCTCAAAACGCCGCTGATTCTACAGCAACAAAGAAAAGAAAAGAAAAGAAAAGAAAATCCCAATTTTGATCTGTTCGCGGGGAAATTACTCACGGATGGGATCGGTGGCGTGGAGATTGGAGAGGCGATCGGTGTAGAGGAGGAGGGGCGCGAGAACCGAGGCGCAGAGCAACACCAGCATCATCTTCCTCCTCCCCATTACTCCCCTCCTCCTCCTCCTCCTCCTCCTCCTCCTCTTCCTCTTCCTCTTCTTCCTCGATTCACCATAAAATGCACCCAAAAAATGGGGCGAGAAAGGGGTTTCTTATTAGGGTTTGAGGGGTGGGACGGGGGAGAGTGGAGGAGGAGGAGGAGAAGCTCGGGAGAGAGAGGAATGGGGAGAAGGGTAAAAACGGCTTTTGTTTTTGTTGGAGGAGAAGGGGGCAAGTGTGGCAACACAGCCAAAAACGAATAGTGCGGATTGGGACACTGCACTGTATACGGCAAGCGCTCATTACTATTAGTTTGGATACAATGAAAAATTATAGTAATTTTATATTTAGTTGAATATAAAAATTGTACCCCAAAAAAAAAAAAAAAAAAAAAAAAAAAAAAGAGTTTAATTGATAGAGATGTCCTTCCAAATATGTCGAATTGCAAATATATTCCTGCAAAATTCAATTTTTCATATTTATCCCTTCAAAAATCTACCGTTATTCAAATATGCCCATACCGTCCATCTCTGTTAAAAAAATTGATTTAACCTTAGGTTAAATGTTTAACCTTGGTTAGATTAAAAATTGAATTTACATATTTACCCTTTCCATATTATACCTTAAAAAAAAAAAAAAAAAAAAAAAAAAAAAAAGAAAAAAAAAAAAAGGATTATTTGATGATAGAATTTTATGATTTTTGGAGAGGGGCATTTTTGTAATAAGTATAATGGTATTGCTTTTGGAGGGATATATTTGTAAGGGGGCAAAAAAGTCATTTCACATCGAATCTGTTAAAAAATAAACCGATTCCAAACGGGGATTAGAAGAACGTTGGATTTTTGAAAGGATAAATATGAAAAGTTGAATTTTGCAGAGATATATTTGCAATTCGACATATTTGGAGGGACATGTATGCAATTAACCCAAAAAAAAAAATATATTTGATAAGTTAAAAAAGAATAAAAATAATAAAAAAATTACAATTTATAAAATAAAATAAATTTTTTTTAAATTTTATAAATTTAAATATTTTATGATTCAAAAAATTTTAATTAAAAAAAAAAAAAATTAATAAGCAACAGGGGTGAAACAGCTGTCTGTTCCACCTTTATACCGGAATAATCTAATATGAGGGGAACAGCTGTTCCCTCCACACTTAAATGATGTTTGGGTATAAAAAGGGGATAACCCCCTTATTCCTTCTTTATACCGATTGCCAAACGCAACCTTAATTATTTTTATTATTTAGATTATATTATTTTACCAGTTATTTATTAAATTTTAAATAATTATTATTATTATAACCGCACATCACTTAATTCAAAAGCCAAAAATTTAATATGATTTGCTATCGATAACATAATAGCTTAGCGCGCGCTCTCTCTCTCTCCCTCTCCCTCTCTCTATTTTTTTTTTTCTCTCTCTCTCTCTATATATATATAGAGAGAGAGAGAGAGAGAGAAAATAGAGCTTCTATACTTTTAAAAGCATAAGTCCATCTATGCTTGTAAATTTTTTATTATTAAATTTGTATTGGGATTTGTATTTTTGTAAAGTCAATTAAAGAGAAAAAAAAATAAAGTAAAAAGTATAAATCTCAATACAAATTTAATGATAAAAAATTTATAACTATGAATGGACTTGTACTTTTAAAAACATATAAGCTATACTCTCTCTTCTCTCTCTCTCTCTCTATATATATATATATATATATATTCCTAAAAAAAGTATATGATGTACATTTTACTTATCGAATAAATAAGAGTTATTCACTAATATCTTGATGTGACCAATGACAATTCTCAACAAACTATATGAATGAAATGTAAGATATACGATTTCTTCGAGGGGTACAAATAGCTTATTTTATTATGATAATGAGAAAGATACTACTCACTAGGTAGTACCACCATGTGATGATGATAAATACACTCCCACTTTCATGAAGGTGCACTCTCTGTTTTTTTTTTTTTTTTTTTTTTTTATTTGGTTAAAATACTGTTTTTTTTCTTTTATTTGTAAATACTCGTTTGTTAAAAAAATATTTTCAGGTGTACAAAATTAATAAAGCAGACGAAATGATCAAATTATTTTTATTTATTTTAAAAAAAAAAATAATTTTTAATATGTTTATATTATTTTTAAAAGTATTTTTTGTTATAAATTATAAAAAATAAATAGAATAATAATAGAATTACCATGGAGGGAGAATAAATACATTAATTTAAATTTTCGAAGAAATAAAATATAAATTTTTGAAAATAAAAAAAAACAGATATTCAGAGAGAGATTTTTTATAATTTTTTTTTTTAATAATCTAAAAGCTAAATCACTACTTCTACACCTAGGGATCAAACCTCTAATCCCTAAGGCCACGTTGGTTGGGTTATAAATTTAAGAGATATAAATTTTTTTATACCTGAAATAGTTTGCTATTGCGGAATAATCAATTATAAAAGTTAAATTACGTTTAGTTTAAAAGTTAGTATTCTTTGAAATAGAAAAAATTATGTTTGGTTAAAATTATAAAATAGTAGAGAATATTGAAAAAAGTGTTAGTTATATGCCCTATAAGCCAATCGGTGACACAATTATAGGGTTAGTATGTTTGTATCTTTCACTAAATTAATAAATTGGCATTTATTCATTTATATTATTCTTAAATATATATATATATATGAATCGTCCTTAGAATTAATGGTAAAAAAAAATTATATTCCTAAGATGTTAGAATTTAAGACATGTATTCTTTTGTAATTAATTATTAAATGCTCCTGATCATAGGATTATCACGAGGGCGGTGATAAATCCGGTTAGGTCAGTGTATATTGTGCTTTCCTTATGGGACGACGAGTCTTAAGTCATTAGTGTGACGACACTAGAGCAAGTATACAGGTGAATGTTGGAGAACATTTTCACTGAGCGTGACCAATCATGAACAATCACATGGATATCTACTCACTCGTCAGTGAATTGTTCCATGCTGTAGTGGTGTGAGTTATCCTTTGACTTGAGGCACCACAGTTATCTTACGTATGGATTATTGTATTTTTGACTGTGTAAATACTTTATACCCTAATCATGGGTTAAAATCAAGATATGTTGGCTACAATGGTTCATGCGCAAAGATAGGTGTGTGTTAAGATGGAATCTATCATCCTCGGTAGAGAGGTAATTATCCTATGCTATCTGTTCTTTAAGATATAAAAGTCTTTGGCCAAGCTAGTGTGATTTTATGAAAAATGAGTTTTCATATATTAATTAATGATCAGATAAGATATATAATTGAGTAATGGGGTTTGACGAGTTATTCATAACCTCGGCTCAATTAGGACAAGTGATAGAAGGATTTAATCACACGGTAACTACACCTAACTACACCTAGAGGTTTAGTCTATTATTAATTCTACTTGGATTGCCGCGACATACTGCCAGGTGTCATTCGTGGATTGTGGGACCCACATGAGTGATTAAGATAGTTAATCGCACTCAGTTGGGAGAGTCAAAAATATATATTTTTTGATCCATCGAAGGGAGTTCCGATGGTGACACTAAAGGAGTTTAGTGTCACATCTCACAACCAGGTATAATTGAACATATGTGGTCACACACAATAAAGGTTGCGTGTGATTTTGTGCTTAGAGAATTTATAAAGACCATTTTGATAACGAAGTTATTTGCTAAGCTAGTTAGCAATATATATATATATATATATATCATATAATATATATATATATATATATATATATATATATATATATTATATGTAAATGTATACGGGAAATCAATTAACTTAACCAATTAACTTAATTGATAAATGTATATATAAATTCATAACTTATATAATTGATATTAAGTTATGAATTTATTAACGGTAAGTTTCTCTTTTTTCTCTTTCTTCGTTTCCTCCTACCCATTGAATGAGAGGAGTTTACTCTCCACTCATTTATGGCTTATAAGCCTATAAAAGGGAGGAGTAATCTCCCTCATAACAGATGAAAATCATATGAGTAATCATATGAAAATCATATGAGTAATCATATGGGTAATCATATGAGAAATCATATGAAGTAATCATAAAGAGTTCTAAGTTCTCTTAATCATTTAGAGTTCTCTTTAATCATTAGAGAGAAGTCTTTCTATAATCATTGGTCTCCATATTATAGTTAATCATCTTAAAATTGCTAGCACAATTTGAGGATTAATTATTCTCCACATTGATATAAGAAATCACGAAAGGAGTTTCGAGATTATATTGTGTGAAGCACAGATCCCAGAGCAGCCTTGTGTGGATATACATAGAGGTCGGACAGTTGTGCGGCTCAAAGGACCGGAAGTTCAGATCCAATATCAACCGACAGACAATTTCGGTAATCAACAAAGGTTGAAATTATAACCCTTCTTTCTTCTAATTAGATTAGAATAATAATTTTTGTGTTTCTCACGAGATGATCTTGTAACATATTTATATATATATATATATATATATACAGTAATATCATAAATGTTATGATGTTAAGGTATATTTGATTAGATCATATTTATGATCATAAAATTTATTTCCGCTGCATTAAATGCGCATGCACGCGCATCCGCTTTTCTTACAAAAAGATGATAGATTTTTTATCAAAATGCTAACTTTGCCCTTACCTTTTATATATATATATATATATATATATATATATATATATATATATATAAAATTAAAATGGCAATTTAATTGGAAATAATAAATTATATCTCACCTAAATAAAATAATTTTTTATATTTTATAATATATTTTAGTAAATAATAATTAGTAAATAAAATAATTCTTTATATTTTATAGTATATTTTAGTAAATAATAATTAGTAAATAAAAATAATTATATAGCCGCAGATTAAATAGCCTCATGTTCATATAGTCTCAGATTGAAAAATAAGCTAATGTGTATAAACCCTATTCCAGGGGATGGAATATTTTTTAATGGGTTATTCCAGAATAACCCGTTAAGTAAGGATTATTTTAAACTTTTATCCCTAGTCAATTTTTACCTCCGTTTGACAAGAATAGTAGAATAAAAATAATTGTTCTTTTTTTATTTCACAACCAAACAGGACCTTAAACAATGACTCAGAGTACCAACCAACTAGTTTTTTTTTTTTTTTTTTTTTTTTTATTATTATTATTATTATTATTTTGGATGCCCATAAAGGGCAAATTTAGCCCCATTGGAGTTTTTGTATGAGTGCTTTTGGAAGAATCACATATTACATAAAGTTCTGATCTTATTTTTGAAAACTTCTCCTTTATGGATAGAGAAGTAATTATAGAAACAAAGCCAAATTAGTATATAGTTCATAAAATATAAAAGTGATCTATAAACCTATGAGAGACAAATTCTAATAAGATTTATTCTACATCATATCTCCATATTTCTATTTTAAACTAAAAGTGTTTAGTTTAAAAAGGTTTATTAGGACTTTTATCAAAAACTTCGGATTAATTGCATCATTGGTTTCTGATCCTTAACTCTTTTTTTTTTTTTTTTTTTTTTTTTTTTTTCCACCTCTTTATATTTTACTTTGGTTAGTTCCATCCACTATCCGAATTTCTATTAATTCTGATGAAATAGGCCATATCAGCTCGAATAAAATTTGACTACTCATTTTGACTATGATTTTAGTGATAGATCCGTATGTAAATTAATGCGAAATAATTCAAGAAATACATGTAAATTATTAGATAATCGTTCATCTATTTGAAAATATTATAAATGCTTACCGGAATCCATGCATGATGAAACACGTTCTCTGATCTTATCGTTTCTCCAACTCCGACAATAAAAACGTCTGGATTGAGTGCTTCGAAGTCTAGATTCGTCGTATAATTAATTTTGCTCTGAATGGGGCAGAAAAAATTGACGACAAGAATCCGACTCGGGACCACAACCCTTTTATATTTCTTATATATTATGTTTAATTACAGTCCCATAAACCCTAATTAGATTTGTATTGAGTTTCTATACATTAATGATCCATACCCAATAGATATTTTCAGAGCCCATATTAGATCACTTAATGGTCCTATTAAATTAGATAGCTCATAATATAATTGTAAATTTATATGTTACTCTATATATAGAAAAAATTAAATCCAACATTTAGCACCGATATTTCTAAATTCTTAAAAAGGCTTGTCTGCAGGGACGAACCCATAGTAGGGCCCAAGGTGGCCATGGCCCCCTTAATAATTTAATATTACTCAATAGTCCTTGATACTAATTTATCTCTTTTTCTCTTTTAGATAATAATGGCCCCCTCAACTTTTTAATATTTATTTTTGTGCCAATATAAATTTTTTTATTTTTTATTTGTATACAATTTAAATAGATGAAAATATATTAGGAGTCTCGTACTTACAAGTTATTTGAAATACATAATTTAACTCCAAATTTTTTATTTCGTATTTTTTAATTTCTAACTATTTTTGGTAAGCTATTTTATTTAACTAAATAAAATATTATACTAAATTTAATAGATATTTTAGCTAAAGTTATTGATTTAATTGAATTACGGTTATATTTAGTAAAATTTTTAATTATTTGAATAAAATAATATAAATAAAATAATTAAATATTAAATATTTTTAAGTTAAAAAAATTTAATATTCTTATATTAATTATTTAATTAATAATTTTTTTTAAAAAAATTAATAATATACTAAAATTTTTATTTGAATATATTTTGACCCCTCATAATTAAATTTTGACTTCGTCCTGCTTGTCTGTCTGGATGTCATGTTCAACGTCAAGAACATTGGATACTCCAAAAAATGCAGTAGGCATCATATGCAAGGTCGAGATAGTCGTAGGCACGGAGGACAACTTTGAGGGTGGCGTGATTGGACCAATCGCGCAATTAAATATAAAATTTAAGTATCTAATAGTAAAAAAAAAAAAAAAAAGGAAAAAAAAAGGTCGAGGACCAAATGAAAAAAAGGAAAATACTATTATACATTCCAAATAGGATATATATTTTACACCTTATTTATTTTAGGATGAAATAAATTTCACTAGTTTGACTGGTGGAGAATTATCCTGGGATGAATGGAGTGTGTATGAGTAGTATTGCTCATGAAAATTATAACTTTTTTTTTAAAATAATCCTAAAAAATATTATAATTGACTAAATGATCCTGTTAAAAAAATATTTATTCAAATAAATTTTTTTTTTTCCAAATCAACTTTTTTTTTTTTTTTTTTTTTTTTGAAAGCGGTGAATCATTCACTATCTTTAAAAAGATAACGAATGATTCACTGTCTTGATAATTTTCTACCGAAGTGGTGAATCATTCACCATCTTCTTGAAGACGGTGAATAATTCACCGTTTTTATGAATTTCCGTTTAATATAGCGGTAGTTTGTTTCATCGTTTTCAAAAAAACGGTAAACGATTCACTGTCTACTATTTAGGAGTCCTATAATATTGCTTAGTGGCGTAGGTATGAAAATCTCTTAAAGACAATGAATTATTTACCGGCTTTAAGAAGACGGTCAATTAATCACCGCTTTAGAAGAAAATTATGAAAACGGTGAATCGTTCGCCCTCTTCTTAAAGACTCTGAATAATTCACCGCTTTTAAAATAAAAATTCAAATCCCCCCTGACTAAATATTATTTTAGTAGGATTATTTAGCTAATTATAATATTTTTTTAATGTTAGCTTAAAAATAAGTCTAAAAAAGGGTAAAGATTGGGGACCAATGTTGCAATTAATTTTTTTTATATTTTCTTACTCTTAGGTCTTAATTATTTAAATTCTCATTAATTTTGATAGAATTGGACATATTGATTCCAATGAAGGCCTGCCTACTCATATTAATCAGGTTTAATTAAAGTATGATTAGTCTTAATCAATCCTAACACTGACTAGAAATGTCAACGGGACGAATTCGTGGCGAGTCCTCAAAAAACCAAATTGAATCCGACTATCAAATCTGGAACCTGAACCCAAATCAAAATTCGATAGATTTTAAAAATTCATATCCAAATCCGAACCCGATAAAAAATTTGAAGCTCGAACCAGAACTTGAAAATTCAAATCCGAAATAATTATTCCTCTCTACCATATTCCAAAATATTTTATATTAAATCTAAAATTTTAAAATATAAATTTAAATATAATATCAAATATTTATATATAGATGTAAAATTAACTTGGGTTTGGATTGGGTTCAAATGTCGGGTTGGGTACAAACAAAATTCATATCCGGATCTGAATCTAAATCCACCGAATTTTTATTTTTTATATTCGTATTCGACACTTAGCATTAAATAAATTCTTTCTGCTTGTTTTTGGATTCAAATAAAATTTCGAATATTCGTACCCATTGACATACTTAATTGCAATTTTTTAAAATTTCTAGAATATTTTGTCAAATCGCTGGCGCTAACTATTAATCTCAATACGCAACAAATTCACTTAAAACGTACCGGCACAGCGCCTACGGGTCTTGATTGTGACTTGATTCAATCAACCTCATGCCACTTCGAACATGACTCAGCCAAATTGAACTTCACGCCATTTTAAACATAATTCGGCCCAACTTGGCCTCCCGCTACAGGACAAGATGTCGACCCCTTTAAGCCAATAATCCAATGACACTAATCGCTCCAAGAAAAATAAAAAATACAAAATAAGATGAAAAAGAAAAAAAGAAAAAAAAAGGAAAAAAAACAGAGAGAGAGAGAGAGAGAGGGGGGTGGGGGGAATAGAATAGTATCTGATCGACGAACTGATAATGATCGAATTTTTGAAAAGTGCTTCGACAAAAAAAAAAAAAAAAAAAAAAAAAAAAAAAAAAAAAAATATATATATATAATATATATATATATATATCTATATTATATTAGATATATATTGATAGATATATATATATATATATATATATATATAATATATATATATCCCTAATAAAGAGTTCGAAGGAAAAAAATTATTCGATTTCTCTACTCGATGCTTCAAAAATTTTATATACTCTTAAAGAAAATCATAATATCCCACATCCTTCGGATTTTGTAAATTTGTAATTTACTTGTAGGATGAAGAAAGAAACCGTATCTTTTTGATTTTCTAAATTTGTAAGCTATGCGTAGAATGAAAAATATTCCGCGTCCCCTCGATTTTCCAAAATAAAAATATTTAACAAACATTTCTATCAAAAAATGTTTAAATCAATATATGAATTAATTAACTAAAAGTTATAGCTATTAGTTTTGTTATTTAATTTTAATTAAAGTGAAAAAATGAAGGGACATAAGTTTCAAATTTTAAGATTTGGTAAGAAAATAAAAATGTTTAAATCAATGCATGAATTAATTAACCAAAAGATATGGTTATTAATTTTGCTCTTTAATTTTAATTAAACTAGAAAATAAAAATACATGAGTTTTAAATTTTAACATTTAGTAATAAAATAAAAAAGTTTAAATCAATGTATTAATTAATTAACTAAAAGATATGACTATTAATTTTGTTCTTTAATTTTAATTAAAATAAAAAATGAAAGGACATTAATTTTAAATTTTAATGAAAAAATGAGATTGATAAGGGTGATAGAAAAATTACCAAATGGCAAAAAATAATAGAGATTCATATATTTGTATAAATTTAAATTAAAAATACATGATAATAAATTATATTTATTCATTAATAAATGTCTTTGAAATTTTTCGTATACCTTCTTAATAAATATAATTTTTAATATTAAATTAAATACGTATAAATTTTATGACCTTTCACATACCCTCTTAATAAACATATTTATTTTTTATTAATAATATAAACATAATATTAAGTTTTTATTATCTCAAATTTTTAATTTAAATTCAAATTCATTTTTTTTTATTTGTTGCTATTTTCAATCTTAATTCGTATTCGAATAATTTTTATAATTAATAATAAATGATATAATTTTAATGAAATATTCAATTAAAATTTTGTTATAGGAAGAAAAATGATGTGGGGGAAAAAAGGGAGACTTACAATTAGGAAGAGAAATTGAACGCGCTAAAAAAAAAAAAATCAAATTCAGGAGAATTTGCCATGTCAGCGTAAGATATCGGAGATTAATAAATAGATATCGATTCGGTTAAATACAAAATATATAATAAAATATCAGTTTAGTTCAATAGATAAAAAGATGGGCTGGTTCAGTAAAAATAATTGAACCGGTTCGATTCAGCACAAAATTTATAATATGAAATATCGATTCGATTCAATACAAAATATATAATAAAATATCAGTTCGGTTAAACGAAGATAAAAGATGGGCTGGTTAAGTAGGTTCGGTTCAAAACAGATGAAGTAATTAGGTTCATGAAGTATCGGTTCGGTTCAACACAGATAAAGAGATAGGCTGATTCAGTGGGTTCGGTTCAGCATAAAATATATATATAATAAAGTATTGGTTCGGTTCAACACAGATAAAGAGATGGGCTGGTTCAGTGGGTTCGGTTTAAAACAGGTAAAGAAATTCGGTTCAAAGCAAGTAAACGAAAGAGTGACACGTGGCAATTCATATATATTATGGATTAATAGTTTTGTATAGAATTAGAAATTTGTGGTGTAATTAATTATAAAGGTTGAGAAATTGATCCAAAAAAATTGGTTGGGATCAAAATATAAAAAATTTGGTAAAGTTAGGAGACCAATGGTACGATTAAATCTTAAAAACTTGGTTGAAATGTCAATTTTTCCGTATATTTTATAAATTTTTGAAAATAAGGTTTTGTAGAAGCTCTAAATTAATGTGCCATATATGTAAATCCTAAAAACTAAATGAGCCTAAAATCCTAGTTTAAAATTACATTTAGGCTAAATTACAGAAAATCTCCCTGTCATATCCCGCTTTTTGTACTTAACCCCATTCCCCTTTTTTAACTTAACCCCCCTGATCATTAAAGCGACAATCTGCCCCCACGTAATTACCGAATTGTCTTTAGGGGGCAACGACGTTAATGGGAATGGTAAAGTGACGAAAATGCCCTTTTTTTTTTTTTCTTTTCTTTTTCCGAAGTTTTTTTTTTTTTTTTTTAAGGAATATTTTCCAAAGGTATTTTGGGTATAAGAAATTATATTTTCAAAAAAACTGACGGTCAACTGACGGCGGGGGGTTATTGCACAATTCGCTAATTACGAGGGAGCAGATTGTCGACTTTTTAATGACAGGGGGTAAAGTGGAAAAGCGGGATATGACAGGGAGTTTTCTGTAATTTAGCCTTACATTTAATTACATAGTTTATATGATTATAATCTATTTATGTTTGATATTTATAAGATATTATAACATGATTTCACCATCATGTGCTTGGAATTTCATGCAAATATATGATTAAAAATATTTTGATAATAAAATTTTATTAATTTGTATATATTTTTATATAATTAGTTATTTAAAAAATATTTATTAAAATAATTTAAATAAAATTAGTTTAATAGCAACGTGCGAAATAAATTTTTATAAGAGTAACTAATTAGTAATGATATGAGTATTAAATGATTAAAATTATTAAAACACAACATGATATATATTAATAATATTTATATAGGAAATTTTATTACAATATTAGTGTAAAGAACATTTTTGTAAGGGCTCATTATTAACTAGGTAATTTTATAAAATTATAAATAGAAAAATGAGAAATAATATATTTAAAGAAACATAAATAAAGTTGGCTAAAAAAAATAGAAGAACACAAAGAGAGTAAGAGAAATTTAAGAACTATTAGTAATTAAAATTAATGTTCAATAATTAGTTATTAAAATTATTTTTTAAATTAATGTGTGAAAAAGAATTAGAAATTATTTAGAGAGCTAAATTATTTTAGAGGGAAAAGTTATAAAGATTCAATAAGCACATGGAATAGTAAATTAGAAATTACTTTGTACATGGAGTATATAACTTATAGCTAATACACTGTAATTTTAAACTCTATTATAAAAATCCAAATCCGATAATTTTTTATACATAAATTTTTTTATATGATGTAGATTATATCTATCAGATTAGTTTTGAATTTATTATATTAATCATTAAAAAATTGGTTCATTTCATGTGATGTATTAATAAACATGGTGTATTATAATTTCTCATATTTATGAAGGGGAGAGAGAAGAGGGGGATCAAAGAAGGAGTGAAACACTGCAAAAACACTCTCCTTTCTTATATTTCTATAAATATTTGATCTTGCAATTAGATTTATATATATATATATATATATATATATATATATATATAATTGCGCTAGAATATTCTTAAAAGTTCAGCTATGGATACTATCTAGTATTTAACTTTTAGATAAAAAATTATAGAATTGAAATTATAGTGATCCTCCATGGTTTAGTTGGTGGTTGGTTGAATAATATGATTTAAGAGGTGAAATTGATTAAAGTATAAATCTAATGGTTGAAAATTGGTCCAGATGCTTGATACAATTAATAGTATCTCTGCATAACTCTATATGAGTTGATCGAGCTCGCTTATTAAATGAGTAATCGATTTTTGAACTTAATTATTTCAAGTCGAATACAAACTGACTTGCGAATAGTGAGTTAAGTACCTTAAAAAAAAAAAAAAAAAAAGAAAAAAAAAAAGGGGTAACATATCACTTTGTTTCCCCTATATAAAATAATCCAACACAAATAATACAAACAAAATCTTTTTTTTTTTTTTTTTTTTTTTTTTTAATGCAAAATTTTGACATAACCATAGTCCACTATATATATATATATAGCCAATGAGGTAAGTAAGAGGACCCACATATTGGTTGTGGTTGGGCCCTGATTAATAGGGTGGGGCTTTGTTGCTTAGCTGTTTCATGCAATGGTCCTGTGATTTCACAATCTCATTCAATTTCAACTTCAGCTGAGATGGTGAGATGGGACCTACTTGTCCTTTTAGTAACTTTTTTTTTTTTTTAAAAAAAAAAAAAAATAATAAGATTGAATTGAATAGCGCTCTCGCAGCTCGCGAGAGCGACATTAAACGTGCGAGAAGGTTTTCTTTTGTGTTATCGTATTCAATTCGTGAGGAAATTTTGCTAAAGATTTATAAAAAATAAAGCAAATAAGAACAGACACTTATTTTTAAGCTCAAAGGGTATGATATTAATAAGGGCTTGTTTAAAAAGATATGGAGGCTTTTTTTTTTTTTTTTTTTTTTTGTAGTAAAAAATGGATATGAAGTAAAAATTTTAATTTAATATTTTAAATTTTGATTGCTGAATGTATTTAATTAATATATACTCGGACCTGAAAGTAGATAAATATTCATAATTGTTGTTTGATTCATTGCTCAAAAATAAGAATTTAAGTACCGTAGCACAGTATTGTGTCGAAAATTTACTGCACGGTAACAACATGATGTGTGTCATGTGATGCCGATTAGTGCCGGTTATAAAAAAAATACATGTGGGCTGACACATAATAGCATAAAATAATTATTTTCTTTAACAATAATATTTTTTTAATTATTTTTTTGTATTTTTATTAAATTTTTTGAATTTTATTGAACAAATTATTTAGTAATTTAAAAAAAAAAATTTGAACCGTGTCGTCAGGAGTCTGTATCGTGCTGATATTTTGTTGACATTATGGATACGGATCATGATATTTTGTTGACATTATAGATACGGATCATACAGATAAATACTTAAATTTTTGTTCAAAACTCTACCAAAAAAAAAGACTGCTGTAATTGGCTTAGCCAAATTCGATTATGGGATGGAAAAAAAAAAAAAAAAAAAAAAAAAAAAAAAAAAAAAAAGCTGGTGTGAACTGTGTGTCTCACACTCTTGTGGGTTAATATGAAAATTTTCAATAAAGTTTCTGAAGCAAACAAACATCCACTAATTTGCACCTTTAAATTGGATTCAAAGAGATGTAAACATGAAGTCAGAGTAGATCCAAATCAATACCAGTAGAGCAACAAATGCAAATTAAAGCATGAATCACCTATTTATTTCTTCTGACACTTTAATATTTCTTTCCTACCTAAACATATATACATATATAGTATGATCTAATGTATGGTTAGGATGATAGAGTTATCTAGAATTTAGTGGATGGTTAGTTGAATAGTATGATCTAATAGTAGAAAATTTGATAGCACCAAGTATTTGGTACTATCAATAGCATAGTGCGTAGCTGGACTCATATAAAGAACTGGGCTACTATGCTATTAATAGCACCAAATTATTAATGTTATTAAGTTTTCAACTCTTAAATGAAAAAATGTATGGTTAGGATTGTCGGATCGTTGGCGCTAACCATTAATTCCAAAAGCTCGAGCTGTTAGAAATAAGCAACCAATTCACTTAAAGTGTACAGATACAGCGCCCACGGGTCTCGACCGGACTCAACCCACTGGACGTTGGTCTATTGTTGGCCTCTCTGCCTTTAGGTCATTGTGGACCGTTTGCCCCACTCAACTTATTGGGCTCACCCAACTCAACTTATTAGTCTCCTGGGCCTATTGTCACGGGCAGGAGTTGGATCTATTTTTAACTCATAAATAAATAGCCAACAAGGATGATAGTGGTTCCCTAGGATTTGGTGGATGGTTGGTTGAATAGTATGATCTAATGATTGAAAATAATAAAAAAGATTGATCTAACGGTGAATAACTTGGTAGTACTAAATATTTGGTGCTATCAATAATATAGCAGCCGAACTCTATATATAAAACCAGTTCCACTAATGAACAAGTATAACCAATATAGAAGACGGACGCATCGATCACTTGCGCCACACCAGGGCTTCTCACATGATGCTTCCTGTCCGACCGAATCAACTCCGAAGCTGAACCAGACGTTGACGCACTCTTTTTTCGGGTAGAACGTAACCTCGTACGTCTTGCATGTATGATTATAATAGATTTGGATCGAGATGAGAGTGAACTTATTTGGCAAGACGCACAACAATAGACCTAACGTTCAAATGAGTTGAGTCCGGTTAAGATCCGTTGGCGCTGTTTGTACGATTTAAGTGAATTGGTTGCGTATTTCTAACAGCTCGCGCTTTTGGAATTAATAGTTAGCGCCAACGATCCGACAATGACCCACGGCGCTGCGTTGCTGACCGTCCACAGCCGCCCGTCGTTTCCGGCAGCGCAACCACAGTGATCCCGTTCGCCACCGCATGCAGCGCACCGATCAAATTGGGGTCATTCAGAAATGAATAGAATAGCATGGTGAGAACAGAATAACAGGTCAAGTTGAGTAGACTTTCGAGAGAATTATAGGTCATGTAAAATTTACTTTTTTTGTGAAGTTTTTTTAGTTCTGTTGTTTGTTTAGCAGAAAGTGAATAACACAAAAGTCGCAGATACGAGAGATGCGTTAATACCTTCTTCTTCTTTTTTTTCTCATTTTTCTCTTCATATTTGGCTCCAGCATAGACCAGGCCAAAGTCAATTACGGTAATTTAGGGAGTTGAGTTTAGATTGAAAGGGTGAAGTTATGGTGAATCAAACAACAGAAGTGAACATTTACGGTCGAAATTTCAACCACTTCGCCCTCTCCGCTTTCGGTGAAACAAATACATCCTTAGCAGGCAACTTCGGGCCCATTCCCTCGTAGCTAAAGCTCGCAGATTCGGGCCACACACCTTCAAAATTTACGAATTTGCATAAATATTAGATCAAATCAGTGTTCGGAATCGAGAAAATCATCGAGATAGAGGATAGAGATTGCTCACCCCTTATCTTAGCAGCGGCTGATCAGATTTGTTGAATTCAAGCATTTCCAAGTCAACAAATGACACTCAAATTTAATGAATATATCTGTTAATATCAACCGCATCAATAAATTTTTAGAATGATCGTTGAATATATGGATCAAATTTAGTTGGTAAATAATAATCGGATTAAATTAAATAAAGGGTTAAATGTATCAGAATCATCTGAACTCAAATTTTAAAAAGATTATATTAGCTAATTGGTCAAAAAATAATAATAATAAAAATGCATACTCAAATCACTTTCGTGGGTAAAATTGACTGTAATTATTATAGTTAATTTCGTAAAAATTATATACTAAAAATTAATTTCTGTACTGTAAAAATTATATACTAAAAAAATTTTGGGCTTTGGGTCGGGCTTCTACCAGGCCCGGATCCGAAGCCCATTTAAGGTCCTAAAATAAATCACAGAATAGTTAAGGAGCTTTTTGGTTTCTTAATAAAAGTGTAAAAAATAAACATTTCAAGAAAAAAGTTTTATATGATTTTTTTTTTTTTTTTTTTAGTTTTTCGCCGGTTTAGTTTAAAAAAAATTTAACTTTTTTAGAAAGTTTAATTTTTAAAAAAACTAGTATTTTCGTAAAATTTGTTTTTTTTTTTGTTTGTTTTTTTTTTGAAAAAGCTAATATTTTATGGAACCAAACAGGTGAATAACTGAGAAAAAAATTGCATGAAATTTTTTTTTTTTCTATAAAATATACTAAATCATATGAGAGCAAATTGAAATTTATTCTAAAAAAATATTATTCAAATTGAAAAAAAATAAATACTGAATCCTTTATACAACTTAGAAAAATAAGAATTGAAAAAAAGAAAGATGAAAAAAACAACCTAAAAAGTTTCCAAACAATTGCTTTATTAATACTCCCTTTATTGAAACCCTCCTAAAGAATCAAACCACCAATTATTTTTATAATTTATTTCATAAAACCCCCACAAAAAACCTAAGAAATAAAAAAATAATTCATAGCAATAAAACTAAAAAAAAAAAAAAAAAAAAATAAAAAATTTAGGCTAAATTATACAAAACTTTCCTGTAATATTCTGCTTTTTCACTTTGCCCCTGTCTTTTAAAAGCCTACATTTTGCATCCTCGTAATTACCGAAATATGCATTTACCCTCCTGCGCCGTCAGTTTTTTTAAAAAATATTATTGGATATACCCAAAATATCTTCGGGAAATAAATCTAAACCCCCGTTCTTTTCCCTCCATTATTTTTTCCCTCCAATAAAGGTAAGGGCATTTTCGTCAATTTACCTCATCCGTTACGCCGTAATTACGAGGGGCAAAAGCTAGACTTTTAAAAGACAGGGGGCAAAGTAAAAAAGCGGAATATTACAA
>CM054949.1:17781990-17817268 GCA_029168755.2 Tillandsia fasciculata
AGCGGGTCAATGGGAAGCAACTACTTGCTCTATCCGCGCCTTCGCTGCCTTTGGGAGTCCTTCTGTTAACGTTTTTTTTTTTTTTTTTTTTTTTTTTTTTCCTGAGGCCTGGCTGCCTCATCTCGTTGCTTAGTTCATATTAACTTGAATGAAGCGGTAGCATGCTACCTTCTCTCAAAAAAAATATATATATATATACCTCATCTTTCAAGCCAACTTCACCAATCACAGTTTTTTTTTTTTTTTTTTTTTTTTTTTGGAAGGCAACTTCATTAATGATCACCTGCAAACTATTTTGTCTCCACATGCAAGATTAATTAATTAATTAGTTAATTAATTAAGTCCCAGTTTCAACATTCTCAATTATTACAAAATTACAGTAATAGTAGTAGAGCATTAATTGTAGATAAACCTTCCCTGAACAAGAGAGTGATGTAAGGGTAACATGAGGCCAGGTTGTTTGTTATTTCCCTTCTTGTACTTTTTCATGTGCCAAATTAATGCTTGTGCTTAACTAAACTGCTTCAATCTACAAGTAATAAAGTAATAATAAAATATTTCAAAGTTTGATTAAGAGTTAGGGCAATTTTTTAGGCTCAAAAATATTTTAAGTCCCAAAATTTTGGTTGTGTTTTATTTTTTCAGGTAAATTTACACATCTGTGCACCATAAATCAATCCAACTTAGAAATATTTAAAATATTCGATATTCTGTATCTGATGTGATGTGTATTTGATTCGGACATGATTAAACGTAGATAGTACATGGATAAGAAAAATTATTCATTAAAGGTTTGGGTATGAGTTTGAATATCTTATACTTATACCAGACTCGGACCGGATCCTTTGGTGGGTAAGGTTCAGACAGTTTTCATATCCAGACTCGAACTCAGAACGAAGCGGTATATGTGTTTTATGTTGGATTATATAAAAGCTTGTTTCGAATCGATATCACGGTAAAAATTAATGTCAAAAATTTGAGATTTCTGGATGTTGGGTATCTGAACTTGAAGTTTGAGAGTACCTAAGGAGTTTCTCAGGAGTTCCTCAAAATTCGAAGCTATGAAAAACTATTTTTTGTGTGGAGTACCGGTACGTGACCCTGTTTTTGTATTGTGCACCGGGACTCAACTCTGTGACAGGTTGAATATATTAAATATGTTGAATTTGATCCTAATTTGATAAGATATAGTTCCTAAAGATTAGGGATAATTCAGGAATATTTTAAAAATGATTCTTAAAAGAAGATCGACGATTAGAAGTGAATCGGAGATTCAGATGGACGGTGAAGATCGTTTCCTATTAAAATTAGATTTTTTAGAGTTATATTAACTATTGTGATTCATCTTTTAGATTTTAGAGCTTCATTGAAAAAAAAACTATAATTAAGAGGAAACCGTGATGAGCCTCTATGAGAGAGTTTCTTGTAATCTAATTTTACTCTTTATATTCTTGTGTCGTGGATTAATCGAAGAACGCATTGAGGTGGTCTTGTCCATGGAGGTAGGTCAACATATTGTTGGTCGTACCACGTAAATTTTGTGTTGTTGTGTTTTCTTATTCATTTTACCTGCTTAGTTATTCTCGTGCTTGTTTTCTAGAATCGTTCTCGTCTATTTTCATCTACGAAAAATTTTCTTTTCGTTGTGCTCGTGTGCTGTGTGGTTGATGTGTACTCGGTAACCCCACGGTCGGTTGCCCTTCATTTTAAACCTTACGGTATATACTATGTAACTATAGTAGTATGTGTTTTACTAATTATATTATATATGATTTGACCTATTAATATAATTTTGACTATTATAATATTGTATGTGTTTAGCAAGGTAGTTATATGTATTTTAAAGAATTTAATATATGTGTAACTATTGTAAATTTTATATTTTTGTTTTGAACTTATTATGTAATAGATATTTGTGATTTATGTCATGGATAAGTATGTAGGTATCTATCTATAGCTGATCTTAAGCAAGTTGTCATGCCCTGGTACAGTCAAGAAGATCGATTCGGGTGAGCGCACGGACCTCCCCGCAAGCCACGCTTGATCCAAACGGGACAGTTTACCACACCCGGTTGTCTCAGTTGGAAGCAATTGGATCAGTAATATGTAGTAACCATGATTTTAAAATCCAAATTTAGGATTAAAATAATTTCTAGAATTATTTAAATAGGCAATTAGTGTGTCAATAGTGGGCCCAGAAATATCGACTTTTGATCGGGGTCTGATCTAGAAAATCCGAGATCACCATTACGATCGTCTCGTCGAAACATAGAAGTTTCATATTCATATGTTTTCGATCCGACGGTCGGATCTTCCAGAAATCAGAAATCAAAAAAAGTGGTTCTCGCGACTTAAGTGAATAGTAACCCTCTAATTTTAATCCCTCGTGAGCACTAACGGCCGATCCACTGTTTTAAAACATAACCTAGGAGTATGAGTAATGGATCCTAGCTATTTTTGACGTTCTGAGCGCAATGGCACTGACGGATTTCGCGTTTGGCGACCCGGATGCATCGAAGTGCGTGCCACGCGCTATATTGAGACAAACTTTATGGAATGACTTTTAATCCGAGCGTCGAATGAACCAAACAAATACGCTACCTGACAGGTCTCGACGAGCCGGACGTCGTGGCAAAGTTCGTTTCGCGAAACGGCGACCGGATTGTCTCGAAATGCGTGAAAAGTGCTCTAAATGGACTAAATTGTAATAAAAGGGTAATATTTTATGTGCCTAAGTGCTAGGGCTTGTAACCATAAGGGGTTTGGTGCATTTTGCACCTATTAAGAGGATCTCGGAGCATTAGGTTTAGGTGTGAATGGAGTTTGAGGGTTTTGGGTTAAAGAATCTTGTATTAAACTCCAAGTGCCTCTTAGACTTCTTGAAACTGCTCCACTCGGGTGTCCTTTGGTTCCCTGCTGTCTTCAAAACCGAGCCCAAGTGGAGAGAAGCCAAAAGAGCAAACACATTAGAGAGAGAGAGAGTAGTCCGAGAAAGAGAGGGGAGGAGAAAGGTTGGGACCAATTTTGCTTAAGCTTGGATCTGAAAAACTTGGAGGATTCTCTGGTGCCTGTGGAGTGTTCCTGAAGCTAGCCAAGGTTGCGCGCGGTGGAGGAACCAAGAACCGGCTTCTTCCTCTCTTCCACAACTCCGGCTAAGGTAAGGACTCCAAGCCAATGGTTGACTGCACCCTAGACCCATAGCAGAAGCCTAATTTGGCTCTTAGGATTCTCCCTGCAAGGCCCGAGCCTCCCATGCACGCTGCATGGCCGACGGGAGCAAGGTTGGCCGGAACCCTAGTGCTAGCTCCACCTTGGAAGAACTCGGCAACCGCTTGAAATAACCGCACCAAAATTGGTATTCCAGGACTGTAGGATAGGTATATTAAATCTGCAAAGTTTGGTTGAAGTTGGTGGAGTAGTTTAAAAGAAATTTAATGCCCTAGAAATCGGTTTTCTTAAAGGGGTGGCCGAGCTCCTTGCTCCGGCGCCGGTGCGCTTCCCCGCCGCCGGCCATGTGTCCAGAAGCATTTTTGGGACCAAAAGGGTCCCAACCATGCATGTGCATGGCCCCCATGCAAGCCAAGGGTGGCGCGGCCAAGCTTAACCCGAAATGGAGCAAAGTCGTGGTCGCCGGCGCTCCGGCCACTTCCGGCCGGGGTGAGTGGGATGGGAAGCTTCGTATGACCTCATGGAAGTTTTCCATCCAAGTTGGAGGGATCCAGAATGGCTCGGTTGAATTCCGCCATTAGAGGTGGAGGAGCTCGAAACCGAGCTCACTCCCCAGCCGCCGCCGCCGCACCCCGGGGCCAGCCACATGCATGGGAAGTCTCAGTGAGGTAAATAGCACCTGATGGTGCTTTTAGTTTGATCCCAGAACCTCCTGATGAATGATCACAAATTTCAAGAAAAGGGGTCATCTTCCTCCTCGAGCCCGAGCCCAATCTGGGGTTTTTGGCATGTTTCAACTTGATGAGAAAAGATCCCTGAACTCAGTAGAGCACTTTGCTTCAAGAAATTCTGGATTTGGTCCAGTAATTGCTGAGAACCAAGCTTTAATTTTGGTTATGTTATGTGTATATGAAAGATGCATGCCAAGTGTTTGATTAAATGCCTCAATGAACTTAGAAATGGAATTTGATAAAACTGTAAATATGAAACTTGCTTCCAATGATCCCCTGAGCTTGATGCTCACCTCAGATCAAAAGGATTCTGTGTGGAATAAAAGTTGGAGCAAGATGAACTTGTATGTTTGCAAGATGAAGGATCTTCTTGATCCAGCAGATCTGGGCTGCAATTAGGGTGAGCCCTGTGATCCTTGCAATATTTAAAGACCTTTTCATATACAAAGTTTGCTGGTTTGAAGCTTAAATTAAAAGATATAGTAGAATCAACATAAAACAATAATGTTGGAACAAAACCTTATTCTAGGCTGTTAGCGAAGCCGCGATAGTGCATTCCTGGCTATTTTGGGGTCACTGAACGCGATGCTCGTGTTAGAAACAGTGTTTGAAGTCTCGGAGAAACAAAAATTCATTTTGGGCTATGTTAGAGAGGGTTTTTATGGCCCAAAGTTTTCCTCGGGCACCGTGCTGCTGTAAATTGGTGAGCACGGTGTTCAGCATGATAAATGTCACCTGCTGGAAGTGACGGTTCGTCAAAATTATTTTTCAGTTGAAAGAACGAGCGAAAACAGTGCTCAAAAGGCACTAAAATGTAATTTTGGAAACTTTAGGGGTTTTAATGCAAAATAGACAATGTGTACTCGTAAGTAAAATGTTTAAATGATTCCTAAGCCTTTCGTTGGGAATCCATCGGCTTTCGTTGAGCGGAAATCGGATAACAGTCCGAGAATCGGCAAAATCGTCGATTTTACGGTATCCGGGTTACAATTAAAAATAACTAAGAGGGTTATAATTTGATCTAGGTTTAGTTAGCGTTAGGGGGACTAAGTCGATCCCTGATTTACATTTTTGATCCAGGTTGGCTCAGTTTGCATCTGGATTCGAGCACATATTGGATTACAGATTAATTGCCTGCGCATTGACAGGTGGGTTATCTTCGGTCCGGGTTTTATCAGTTCGGCCCTCTGGGGTGCGATACTGGTTGGACTCCTGTTCTTGGTAACTTAGTTTATTTTGAGCCTGTCTGCCTTTGGGTGCAATATATATTACTGTTAGTTGCTCTGACTGATTGGCCATTTCGTAGTTGCACTCCTATGCTTGATTATTATATCAGTCTATTAATGCTTGAGCCTGCCTTTCCATTGATTCAGTGATTTGCTACCTTATGCCTGCTTTATACCTGCTTCCTTGTTGTTCGCCCGTTATGTTGCTAAATACATGATCTTTTAAAATAAATATTTTTACCAAGCCTTGTAGGGTAGCCTGAGTCTGTTCTTGTTTGATAGGACAAGGGCGACGCTCTACGAGGGTTGGGACCCAAAAACCTACTGTTTTCAAAGGTTTTCTTAAAAACATGTGTTTAGTTGCATAAGGGGTTAGTCTGTCTGATTGGTGTTGAGCTATGCCTGTTATCAGTTCTATTCTGCCTTACATGATTATTCATAGTGCCTCTAGCCTTTATACTTTTACTTGGACATTTCCATGGTTGATTAGTGAGCCTGTTTATTCTGCTGATCAAATGATACATCTCTGAGCACATAGATTTATTTGACTGAGGTTTTACCCAGCTTCGTAGGGTCGCCGGAGTCTGTTCTTGTTTGATAGGACAAAGGCACTGCTCTGCGAGGTTTGGACCTAAAACCCAAGCTTCGTAGTGTCGCCTAAGTCTGTTCTTGTTTGATAGGACGAGGGCAATGCTCTTCGAAGTTTGGACTTTTCAAAACAGTTTTCTTAAAAATATGTGTTTAAGTTTTGTATCATTTGGTTGTTTGGTGTGGTAGAGTTGAGTTTATCTGTAAGCTTCTGTTGAGAGAGATTTGCCTTGATTTTGCATATGAGCTGAGATTTACTGTTTTGTTGCTGAGTGTTCCTGCATGAGAGTTGAGATTCAGTTGATTTGTACTTGCATCCCAGTGGGGATTTCCCGGCTTGTAGCCGATTACCCGGTCAGTGGACCGCCAGTTTGAGCATTTGCATTTGATCGCCCGCACTGTTGTACGTCACGAACATTGCCGGGGTCGCTCCCCGTGGACATTGTTCTTTACCGGTAAAGTGGTTAGCAGTAGCAACCCGTGACCCCTTGTGGGGGGAATGTCAACCAGAGAGTGCCAGATGGGCAAATTCGCCTGAGGGTTTTGTGGAACCAATATGGTGACTGGTAATTGGGTCTTTGTGTTTTCATTTATTTGATGCATGTGTTGTTAAGTTGCTTTATCATGCTTCCTTGATGTCTTGATTATAGTTTCATTGTTATCATGCTAATTGACCTAATTCCTTGATGCCTTGATTATAGTTCTCAGTTATGTTACCCTGCTCTAAGTGTAACCTGCTTATATCCTGCGTTAATTTTGCTAAAATTATCTCCTATACTTGTATCTAGATTATAAGTTTGTTTCCTTTACAGCACCAGTTATATATCTGCTTTACCCTAACCCCTGATTTATTACTATCCTCTAGCATTGTATACCAGTAGGTACGATCTGCTATTTCTCGGCTCGTCGTGCCCACTGGGATACACTCCGGTGTGTCTCACACCCTCGGGTGACTGTTTTTCAGGTCGAGCGGGTGTTGGGATGTCGGGACGAGTTGGCAAGGTATCGAGATAGATGTTCGACCCTGGACAGCCGTGTACTTAGTTAAAGAGTTTAAAGTTGAAAGATTTTGTAATTTGGAAAAAAGAGTTGTAATTTGTAAAGCTATTGTAAAAGTTAATTTGTAATATTGTTAGTACGTAGTTAGTACTCTGATGTTGTTGCCAAGCTAGCCGTGCATATATAGAAAAGGCTCAAGTCCATAGGGGATTGGGACTCTTCTATATATGTGGCGGTCTGTCATTGCCCTGGCTGTTTTGCAACTCTGATTTAAAAAAAAAAAAAAAATTTACACTGGTTTTTGAACTCGGGGCGTGACAGATTAGATGGTATCAGAGCAATAGGAAACGTGATGTCTAGGTTTGGCTAGGAACGAACCCTAGGATGACCTGTGTCACGAGAGAGCGCTGGGTTTTGGTACAGTAAGTTGGGAACTTAGAAGTGTTTCGTGTTCACATTTCAGGATTAGCCGCGGTCATGGTTTCGACCGTGGGCTTGAAGTTTCAGTAGGGCCAAAAGGCTCAGATCAGTTACAGGTATCAGAGACTAAAAGATAGACCACCGTGTTGTAATTAGTAAACACTGAAGTATGATTCCAATTTCTCGTGAGTTAGCATTCATGACCTCGGGAGTATAGTGACCTTTACTAGAGGTGATATTAACGGCATAGAGACTGTATGGGAAGGTATGTGATGTACCTTCAGGCGTAAGTTGTGTCCCCAACCAGTCGTTGGAGACAGATCTATGGTATTTCGCTTTTCTTTTGGTAAGCACGTTGGGCGGCCGACAACGTACTTTCGAAAGAACTGAGAAATACTCTGCCCTGTGATGGGGAATATTCAAATTGGGTCTAACTTAGTAGCCTTGGAAATTGTTGATGTCTTGTGACTAGTTGTCACTATCGTGAATCTATTAGAGACCTACTAGAAGTTTATTTGTTAAGTTTCGAGGACGAAACTTCTTAGAAGTTGTGGGTGATGTAGTAACCATGATTTTAAAATCCAAATTTAGGATTAAAATAATTTCTAGAATTATTTAAATAGGCAATTAGTGTGTCAATAGTGGGCCCAGAAATATCGACTTTTGATCGGGGTCTGATCTAGAAAATCCGAGATCACCATTACGATCGTCTCGTCGAAACATAGAAGTTTCATATTCATATGTTTTCGATCCGACGGTCGGATCTTCCAGAAATCAGAAATCAAAAAAAGTGGTTCTCGCGACTTAAGTGAATAGTAACCCTCTAATTTTAATCCCTCGTGAGCACTAACGGCCGATCCACTGTTTTAAAACATAACCTAGGAGTATGAGTAATGGATCCTAGCTATTTTTGACGTTCTGAGCGCAATGGCACTGACGGATTTCGCGTTTGGCGACCCGGATGCATCGAAGTGCGTGCCACGCGCTATATTGAGACAAACTTTATGGAATGACTTTTAATCCGAGCGTCGAATGAACCAAACAAATACGCTACCTGACAGGTCTCGACGAGCCGGACGTCGTGGCAAAGTTCGTTTCGCGAAACGGCGACCGGATTGTCTCGAAATGCGTGAAAAGTGCTCTAAATGGACTAAATTGTAATAAAAGGGTAATATTTTATGTGCCTAAGTGCTAGGGCTTGTAACCATAAGGGGTTTGGTGCATTTTGCACCTATTAAGAGGATCTCGGAGCATTAGGTTTAGGTGTGAATGGAGTTTGAGGGTTTTGGGTTAAAGAATCTTGTATTAAACTCCAAGTGCCTCTTAGACTTCTTGAAACTGCTCCACTCGGGTGTCCTTTGGTTCCCTGCTGTCTTCAAAACCGAGCCCAAGTGGAGAGAAGCCAAAAGAGCAAACACATTAGAGAGAGAGAGAGTAGTCCGAGAAAGAGAGGGGAGGAGAAAGGTTGGGACCAATTTTGCTTAAGCTTGGATCTGAAAAACTTGGAGGATTCTCTGGTGCCTGTGGAGTGTTCCTGAAGCTAGCCAAGGTTGCGCGCGGTGGAGGAACCAAGAACCGGCTTCTTCCTCTCTTCCACAACTCCGGCTAAGGTAAGGACTCCAAGCCAATGGTTGACTGCACCCTAGACCCATAGCAGAAGCCTAATTTGGCTCTTAGGATTCTCCCTGCAAGGCCCGAGCCTCCCATGCACGCTGCATGGCCGACGGGAGCAAGGTTGGCCGGAACCCTAGTGCTAGCTCCACCTTGGAAGAACTCGGCAACCGCTTGAAATAACCGCACCAAAATTGGTATTCCAGGACTGTAGGATAGGTATATTAAATCTGCAAAGTTTGGTTGAAGTTGGTGGAGTAGTTTAAAAGAAATTTAATGCCCTAGAAATCGGTTTTCTTAAAGGGGTTGGCCGAGCTCCTTGCTCCGGCGCCGGTGCGCTTCCCCGCCGCCGGCCATGTGTCCAGAAGCATTTTTGGGACCAAAAGGGTCCCAACCATGCATGTGCATGGCCCCCATGCAAGCCAAGGGTGGCGCGGCCAAGCTTAACCCGAAATGGAACAAAGTCGTGGTCGCCGGCGCTCCGGCCACTTCCGGCCGGGGTGAGTGGGATGGGAAGCTTCGTATGACCTCATGGAAGTTTTCCATCCAAGTTGGAGGGATCCAGAATGGCTCGGTTGAATTCCGCCATTAGAGGTGGAGGAGCTCGAAACCGAGCTCACTCCCCAGCCGCCGCCGCCGCACCCCGGGGCCAGCCACATGCATGGGAAGTCTCAGTGAGGTAAATAGCACCTGATGGTGCTTTTAGTTTGATCCCAGAACCTCCTGATGAATGATCACGAATTTCAAGAAAAGGGGTCATCTTCCTCCTCGAGCCCGAGCCCAATCTGGGGTTTTTGGCATGTTTCAACTTGATGAGAAAAGATCCCTGAACTCAGTAGAGCACTTTGCTTCAAGAAATTCTGGATTTGGTCCAGTAATTGCTGAGAACCAAGCTTTAATTTTGGTTATGTTATGTGTATATGAAAGATGCATGCCAAGTGTTTGATTAAATGCCTCAATGAACTTAGAAATGGAATTTGATAAAACTGTAAATATGAAACTTGCTTCCAATGATCCCCTGAGCTTGATGCTCACCTCAGATCAAAAGGATTCTGTGTGGAATAAAAGTTGGAGCAAGATGAACTTGTATGTTTGCAAGATGAAGGATCTTCTTGATCCAGCAGATCTGGGCTGCAATTAGGGTGAGCCCTGTGATCCTTGCAATATTTAAAGACCTTTTCATATACAAAGTTTGCTGGTTTGAAGCTTAAATTAAAAGATATAGTAGAATCAACATAAAACAATAATGTTGGAACAAAACCTTATTCTAGGCTGTTAGCGAAGCCGCGACAGTGCATTCCTGGCTATTTTGGGGTCACTGAACGCGATGCTCGTGTTAGAAACAGTGTTTGAAGTCTCGGAGAAACAAAAATTCATTTTGGGCTATGTTAGAGAGGGTTTTTATGGCCCAAAGTTTTCCTCGGGCACCGTGCTGCTGTAAATTGGTGAGCACGGTGTTCAGCATGATAAATGTCACCTGCTGGAAGTGACGGTTCGTCAAAATTATTTTTCAGTTGAAAGAACGAGCGAAAACAGTGCTCAAAAGGCACTAAAATGTAATTTTTGGAAACTTTAGGGGTTTTAATGCAAAATAGATAATGTGTACTCGTAAGTAAAATGTTTAAATGATTCCTAAGCCTTTCGTTGGGAACCCATCGGCTTTCGTTGAGCGGAAATCGGATAACAGTCCGAGAATCGGCAAAATCGTCGATTTTACGGTATCCGGGTTACAATTAAAAATAACTAAGAGGGTTATAATTTGATCTAGGTTTAGTTAGCGTTAGGGGGACTAAGTCGATCCCTGATTTACATTTTTGATCCAGGTTGGCTCAGTTTGCATCTGGATTCGAGCACATATTGGATTACAGATTAATTGCCTGCGCATTGACAGGTGGGTTATCTTCGGTCCGGGTTTTATCAGTTCGGCCCTCTGGGGTGCGATACTGGTTGGACTCCTGTTCTTGGTAACTTAGTTTATTTTGAGCCTGTCTGCCTTTGGGTGCAATATATATTACTGTTAGTTGCTCTGACTGATTGGCCATTTCGTAGTTGCACTCCTATGCTTGATTATTATATCAGTCTATTAATGCTTGAGCCTGCCTTTCCATTGATTCAGTGATTTGCTACCTTATGCCTGCTTTATACCTGCTTCCTTGTTGTTCGCCCGTTATGTTGCTAAATACATGATCTTTTAAAATAAATATTTTTACCAAGCCTTGTAGGGTAGCCTGAGTCTGTTCTTGTTTGATAGGACAAGGGCGACGCTCTACGAGGGTTGGGACCCAAAAACCTACTGTTTTCAAAGGTTTTCTTAAAAACATGTGTTTAGTTGCATAAGGGGTTAGTCTGTCTGATTGGTGTTGAGCTATGCCTGTTATCAGTTCTATTCTGCCTTACATGATTATTCATAGTGCCTCTAGCCTTTATACTTTTACTTGGACATTTCCATGGTTGATTAGTGAGCCTGTTTATTCTGCTGATCAAATGATACATCTCTGAGCACATAGATTTATTTGACTGAGGTTTTACCCAGCTTCGTAGGGTCGCCGGAGTCTGTTCTTGTTTGATAGGACAAAGGCACTGCTCTGCGAGGTTTGGACCTAAAACCCAAGCTTCGTAGTGTCGCCTAAGTCTGTTCTTGTTTGATAGGACGAGGGCAATGCTCTTCGAGGTTTGGACTTTTCAAAACAGTTTTCTTAAAAATATGTGTTTAAGTTTTGTATCATTTGGTTGGTTGGTGTGGTAGAGTTGAGTTTATCTGTGAGCTTCTGTTGAGAGAGATTTGCCTTGATCTTGCATATGAGCTGAGATTTACTGTTTTGTTGCTGAGTGTTCCTGCATGAGAGTTGAGATTCAGTTGATTTGTACTTGCATCCCAGTGGGGATTTCCCGGCTTGTAGCCGATTACCCGGTCAGTGGACCGCCAGTTTGAGCATTTGCATTTGATCGCCCGCACTGTTGTACGTCACGAACATTGCCGGGGTCGCTCCCCGTGGACATTGTTCTTTACCGGTAAAGTGGTTAGCAGTAGCAACCCGTGACCCCTTGTGGGGGGAATGTCAACCAGAGAGTGCCAGATGGGCAAATTCGCCTGAGGGTTTTGTGGAACCAATATGGTGACTGGTAATTGGGTCTTTGTGTTTTCATTTATTTGATGCATGTGTTGTTAAGTTGCTTTATCATGCTTCCTTGATGTCTTGATTATAGTTTCATTGTTATCATGCTAATTGACCTAATTCCTTGATGCCTTGATTATAGTTCTCAGTTATGTTACCCTGCTCTAAGTGTAACCTGCTTATATCCTGCGTTAATTTTGCTAAAATTATCTCCTATACTTGTATCTAGATTATAAGTTTGTTTCCTTTACAGCACCAGTTATATATCTGCTTTACCCTAACCCCTGATTTATTACTATCCTCTAGCATTGTATACCAGTAGGTACGATCTGCTATTTCTCGGCTCGTCGTGCCCACTGGGATACACTCCGGTGTGTCTCACACCCTCGGGTGACTGTTTTTCAGGTCGAGCGGGTGTTGGGATGTCGGGACGAGTTGGCAAGGTATCGAGATAGATGTTCGACCCTGGACAGCCGTGTACTTAGTTAAAGAGTTTAAAGTTGAAAGATTTTGTAATTTGGAAAAAAGAGTTGTAATTTGTAAAGCTATTGTAAAAGTTAATTTGTAATATTGTTAGTACGTAGTTAGTACTCTGATGTTGTTGCCAAGCTAGCCGTGCATATATAGAAAAGGCTCAAGTCCATAGGGGATTGGGACTCTTCTATATATGTGGCGGTCTGTCATTGCCCTGGCTGTTTTGCAACTCTGATTTAAAAAAAAAAAAAAAAATTTTACACTGGTTTTTGAACTCGGGGCGTGACATAATATCAGAGTGTAGGGAAAAAATAAACCAAAAGAAGAGAACTCCTATTCAAATCCGACAATTCGATTACAAAAGGGAGTACAAACAGCCAAGCCCTCAGCTCAACACCACAACAACCGAACAACAGGATCACTATGGACGGCCATCTACACTTCTAGCCCGCTACTCGGCCACGTTCTTGCCACGGTCCTGCACGTCACCGACCAATCCGACATCTGAAAAAGAGTAAACCATAGAGAGTGAGAACTAATTAATTAAAATTCTCAATGAGTTCAACTACCGAGAAAGAATGTTCTACACATATTTGGTCTATAAGAGATATCTACAACAAAAGCCATAAGGCAGCACACAGTAAGTAAATATATAATAGAATGTTAAGAAATGTCCCAAATGCATCACCCACAACCAAACCCAACCAATCAACTACCATAGATCTCGGCTCAGATCTGTCGAGCGCAACTCACCAACATAGAAATTGAAGGGAATCACACATTTTCCAAATCGGTTGACTTCTACGAACACCAAGTGAAGATCGAATCATCGAACTGCACTCCCATCGGCAACCCATACATTCATCTGGGCGATGTTGGCTGCCCGTACGCTCCCTAGATTAGTCCTGAGTGCCAAGTGGAGCGCCGAAAGAACTCGCCACCACCTAATTAAATAATCTTGCCACCATGAGGGCCAGGATGCCACCTGCGTCACCCTCAGTAGGTATTTCACCACGAACTACGCAGTGCATGGAGAACTGAAATATACCTACGTCATCCTCCGGTGGGTTATACCTACAACATCAAATAGGAGGCTGGGATTCTACCGTCGTCGCCACACCCATCGTTAGCTCTATACACCAATTTCCAGAGGAGCCGAAAGTATTGACATACTCCTCAGTCAAGCGCTCTCATGCCATAACAGCCCGAAGGCTACTACCCTGCTCACCAACACTAGAGTTTCACTTCTACACTCTTTTTAGGCTATACCTAAGATGGAAACTACAACCACATTCTTACACTCACCCAAAACCCCACAGGTCCCAACCCACCAAGTTCTAACCTGAGATCCATATGGACACCAAGGTTGCCAGATCTAATAGGACAGAACCTCAAGTTCAGAGGCTCAAAAAAGATAGCAAATAGCTCAACCAAACACAAACAATAGACAAAATAAGATGTCACTCCTGCTTGGTGATATCCCTCACCTTAAGATGGAGCTTCCGGAGAAAGATAGCGATCGGCTGTTGAGTTCGCCAAGGATCTTCCCTCCCGTTGGCTCAACCTGGAGAAGTCTTCAGGCTCCCTCTTTCAGAAAATATAGGGTTTCCTCTGGGTAGACTCGTTTCTGTTGCTATATATAGATAAACCAGCCGGCAGCTAGGGAACACATGTGACCACTCAGCGCTGATCATACGGCGAAATGCGGCGCGGCAGATTTTGGTGTGCATGGCACGTTGCCTCCACCCACAGTGCTCATAATTACCACCGCTGCGTCAGCCCTGTCATATCAACTACAGGACTCGTTGACTTTATGAACCAATTTCTCCTAGCTGGGAGCCGAAATTGCGCCATGTTCTCACCCGAAACATTCACCTCAATCTGGGTGGGTTTAACTCCTTACACATGTAGTATACGAGTAATCACTATCCAAATTCACTCAAATGGATCTGATGTGTATATCGATAACTTAAGTAGATGAAGCATCTTTAGCTATATACAGTTGCCTCGAAGACAAGGGCTAAATGAAGCACTTTCAATAATTTGAAATATGAACCATCCAACCTAAAAATGGTTAAGGCTAAAGTGAAGCTTGATAAAAGTTTAGCAACTGGTAGTGCAATTTGATGTAACCATCTTAACCTGCTTGCTCAGTTTTCAAAATAGAGATATAGTTCTAATAACTTAAACTTTGAAGTATAGAGATTATTTTATATAATTTAATATAGTATCAAAATATAACTAGATGTCCTGAGACCGGTACTTTTGTTCTCCATATAAATCTTTCTTTATATCTATTAAATATATTTGGATCGTGTTTAGGTCGGATTCTGATCTAATTAAATTCATTTTTTTCCGATCGTGTTATCCATATTAGATATTTTCTTCGATCATTTTTATTTTAATAAAATCAAATTTTTTGAATAATATAGTATCAAAGCTGCTACTAATCTGTATGATACCGAGAGCTTAGAATTTGTTCTAGTACTATATTGTACAAAATAAATAATAGTAAAAAACAAGTCATAAGATATAATTAATAATTTGCTCTAAATAGAACAGTAAGTGAGAGTCAAAACTAAGAAAATTAAATATGATAGTGAAATTTGATAGAAATAATAATGTTAACAAAGCATCAATGTGAAAGAACCACGTACATCCACTTTGATGAGATAAACAACTAGATAAGTATGCAAATAGATCTGTGTTGATGGAACTCCCGCTCTAATCTCCGATCCCAGCCAGACTCTGGCTGGAAGTGAAGGCTAAAAATAAGAAGAAAAAAAAAAAAAAAAAAAAAAAAAAAAAAAAAAAAAATTGGTTCCAAATTCGTCCAGATCAACTAAATAAATAGAGCAGAATACCGAGAATCTTTTTCTTTCTCTGATCTATTCCAATCCACCAAAAATCTACTCTCACTACAACAAAATTAGGTTATAAGGACACATATTTGTAACACTTTTGTATAAGTATCCTATCTATATTCTATCTATATCCAAAATTAGGTTATAGGGACACATTTTTGGGATACATTATAAAAATATGTCGCTATACACCATAGCGGCGGCACATATAGCAACACTTACAATAAGTGTCGGTATTTTTGCCAGCGATATTTTTTTTAGATTTTAAAAATATTTAAAAGTGTCGCTATAGCATAATTTTGTTGTAGTGTCTCGTTTCGATCAATTCGTTCCGAATATGACAGTAAGCAAAAATAAAAAATAAATAAAAATCAATTACAAAAGTTATTCACATGTGACAACAAAATAAAAAAGAAGAAAATTAATGAAATTAAATTATAGAGACATTTTTTTTTCTACTATAATAAAATTAAATTATAGAGACATATTTTTGTGACACTTATGTACAAGTATTCTATCTATATTCAAAATTAGATTATAGCGATATATTTTTAAGACGTATTATAATAAGGTGTCGCTATACACCCTAGCGACTGCACATATAGCGACATTAATAATAAGTGTCGATATTTTTACCAGCGACACTTTTTTTAGATTTTAAAAATATCTAAAAATGTCACTATAACATAATTTTATTGTAGTATCCTTTGTTGATTGTGCATCTATAGCTCCATTTGAACCAATTGTTTCTATGACTAAAAGGCTCCTCTTTTTTTGGGGGGGCAATTTCCTATATAACCCTACAGATTTTTCTGTTTTTAGATTTATCCATCTTAGAAGGCTAATATTAAAACTACTCTTCTTACGTTCCAATTTCTTTCTAAAATACCCCTGAAGTTAAACTCTGTTAGTGTACCGTTTGGAGCTGCCGTTATCTGTGTGAAATTACCATTTTGCCCTTTCAAATATACCCTTCTACCATAACCAACTTTTCTTATGTACCCTTAAAATTTTTAATAGTTTTGGTAGATAGGAACAAAATAGGTATATCTGATAGTTTTCAACTCCGATTATTATTTAACTCTAATTTAACCCTAATTAACTTAACAAAGGGAAACGGTAGGGGTATTTTTAATAACGGAGGAACGTATGAAAGGTATATTGGAAAGAAAAAAATAAGAGGGATAAATCAGATATTTTTTCAGATTTCAGGGGTACACAGATAATTATCTCTTTTTTTTTTCTTTTTCTTTTTTTTCTTTTTGATGAGGTCCAACTTATAAGGGCAACCAGAATAGGATGATTAATTTGACCAACCCACAATTGGTACAATTGGGTGAGTCAACCAATTAGTGCTCCATTAATTGACCTATAGGGAACAAAAATTATTGTTTGTATTTGGTGCATCTATTATCTTGTGGAAGACACATTACATGTCCCCCATCCAAGACACATTACATGTCCCCCAACCAAATAAACAATTGAACCCAACTATCCAAAATATGGTTGATTTTATCAGCTCCCCACATATTTTGTATTTTCTAAAAAATCGATCTAATAGAAAATAATGCATACATCAACTGTTCCTAACGTAAATAGCAAAAAACTTAGTGGTTGATACTCGAGATTCTGAGTTTGAAGTCTAATTGCTTCACATTTTTAACTAAATTTATTTAAAAAAAAAAAAACGAAACGTATAGCCTACTACCTACGAATTTAATAAATAAGAAATAGAATTCGATCAAATCAGTAAATATAATACGGGAATCAAGAGCATAACCTTCTAGAATGATTTTTATTTGGCTTGCGGCAGATAGATATTATTGAATCAATCAAATTTAATAAAAATAATCAAAAATTGATAAGATAAGAATCCAAATCAAAGATATCACAAAGTAACGAGTCTCTTTTAAATCATCCAAAATACATAATAGAAATTACAAAAAATTTTCAACAAATACTGTGATCATATCAAAAATTCTATCGAATGAAAGATTTACACATAAAAATATAAAAATTAAAAATATAGAATGAGATCGAGAGGAACGGAGGGAGAATCACCGGGAGGCATGGAACTCGACAATGACGAAACGGTGATTGGATATGGTGTCAGCGAAGTTGGAGGCGCCGAGAGTAAGCACCGAAGTGCCTCCTCCAAATTAGATTTAACATTTAATATAATAATAACGTAATTAAGAGGAAGAAGAAGAAGAAATAATACAGGGAGGAAAAAATGTGAAAAAAAAGAACGACGTTAAATACAAAATAATATCATGCGTCGCTTTATTTTTTTTGCATTCATAACTTACATATCATAAATTTTTTAAATTATCATTTCGATTTTTAATTATAATTAAAGAAAGAAAAAGAGAGGAGGAGAGGGTATATATGAAGGGAAGAGAGGGGAATATGAGGGTACGAGATGAGAAGAGAGAGACAATAGACGATTCTTTATGACTAAGAAAAAAATCAAATTATTTATTTAGTTTATATCAAAAATTAATATATAGTTTATATATATATATATATAGAGAGAGAGAGAGAGATGAACTAGAATGCTATCGGTAGCAAATGGATTTCGTTGTTATCTATTTATTTTCAATAATGGAGCTTCCAAATCGACGATCAGTATCATTAAATATGATTTAGACCATTTAAATTATTTAAAAATTAAATTTTAAATTTTTTTGACATCATTTACCCAATGATCAAAGAGTTGTAAAATTTGTAATTTTAATACTAGATATGAGTATTTTGCTAGTTTAACGATATAAAGAATTCTAAATTAATTAAATTTTGCTTATAAATTTTTTAAACTATTTAAAATAAGATATATACTCTTAATCTTAATTATAAATCTCCTATTATTACTTTTTGAAAGAAATTCATTTTCAACCGTTTATTTTGGTATCTACTTGATGGACAAGAAAAGAATATAAAAAAAGATATGTAATTTATTTTTTTTAGATAATTTAAATAGTTTAGATCATATTTAACGGTGCCGACCGTCGTTTTGGAAATTCCATCATCGAAAATAAATGAGTGGCAACGGAGCCGATTTGCTATCAATAGCATTCCAGCCTAGCTCTATATGAGTTGAGCTGGAATGCTATCCATAGCAAACAGACACCGTTGCCGCCCATTTATTTTCATGATTGAGCTTTCAAATAGACCTAGGCTATTATGCTATTAATAGCATCAGGTTATTAATGTTATTATGTTTTTTTATTTTTGAATTAAAAGATGTATGGTTGGAATAATAATGAAGTTATAGAATTTAATGAGCGGTTAAAAAAATAATATAATTTAACGGACAAAAATAATTAAATAAATTGATTTAATAGTAAAAAAATTTAATAGTACTTAATATTTGTCACCCAAAAGTAGATATAAATTTTTAAATAAATATATAAAAATAAAAAAAATTATATCAAATTAATAATAAATTAATCTAAATGCATAACCAATATACATATTTAAATTTAACAATTCAGAAATAAATAAAAATATTATATATTTTTGCCATTGAAATTAAGAGAGAGAACGAATCTAAAATGCGAGTTATCGAAAAAACCTCTTCTGCCTCCTTCACTCTGGGCCTCTTATTCTAAACGTTCTATACTCCTATACAACCTCCTACAACGGCTGAGGGGGCGATGGAGCAATCCTTCGCAGTGCGCCCTCAACGCGCTCCGTTCTAGAACGGAGAAGATTGGGTTAAGTCGGTTAGCGTGGATTAAGATTTGAAAGACTTGCTTTCTCTTCCATAATTTTTGAATTCAAAAATATGATAGGAAAAAAAAGGGCATGAGATAGTTATAGAACAAATTGACTATAGAGAGGCCGGCCTAATTCCATTGAATAAAGAGGAGGCTAGAGAAAAAATCATGAAGTTTCACCGAATATTGGAGCGGTTCGATTTAAAAAATATGAAAAAAAAAAAAATTAAAATAATTAAAAAGCACATTGATTATAGAGTGATTCCATCTCAGAGAGGGAATAAAAGTAATCATAAAATTTTATCAAAAAAAAAAAAAAATTGGTGAAACTAAAGAAAAAATTATGACGTGGTATAAAAAATAGTAAGGATTCATATATTTGTCAATAGATGAGATGGAGTGCAGGGAGAGGGTGACACAGATGATGCATGCAATTAATTTGATTAGAATAGTACACTTTGAAATTTGTGCCAATCTTTTTTTTTTTTAGCTCTATACAAAGTCATAAACACAGGTCATGAAAAAATGGCTTCCCAATTAAGCAATAAGGATGCTTCCTAGTTATTGAGAGTGTTTTAATTGAGCAACACATGGTTGTTTGGGTGTTTGGGACTTAAGTGGAATTAATGCTACAAAAGGCAAATTGCAAAACTAAGCTTCATAATGATTTTAAGGAGCCAATAGGTTAAGGTTATTAATTAATTGGATTAGGAAAAAAAATAAAAATACGGCTCCATGTAAACATATCGAATAGCAGATATATTTCTTCAAAATTCAACTTTTTATATTTATCCCTTCAAAAATCCAACGTTATTTATATATATCCATCCGGTTTATTATCGTTAGTTCACTGTTTATTTTTTAACAGATTATATGTGAAATGACAGTTTTGGCCTTTCAAAAATATCCTTCCAAAAAATAATGCAGAAATATCTGAAAGAATAAAAAGATAAATTTATCTCACTAAATAACTAAGATTAAATATTTAACCTATAGTTAACTAAATTTTTCTAACAGAGATAGACGGTAGGAATATATATAAATAACGTTAGACTTTTAAAAGAATAATATGAAAAATTGAACTTTGTAGTGATATCTATGCTATTCGATATGTTTACAGAGAGTCGCATGCAATTAACCCAAAAAAAAATATTCGATATGTTTACAGAAAGTCGTATGCAATTAACCCAAAAAAAAAAAAAAAAAAAAAGGGTTTTGAGAAGCTCCCCAATGAAATTTTGTTGAGGAGCTTCCGATTCGCTGCCGCGTATAAATTTTATTTTTATACAAATATTATAATCTATTTTTTTAGAATTTAATTTTTTTTAAAAAAATTATATTAAAAATATTTAATAAATTTTTAAATAAAAATAAAATTGATATGTAACAGCAAATTAAGAATTATCCAATGATTCCATGCTGGGGAGCGATCTTCACTGAAAGTTTTATTCCTGTTGGATCAACAGAGATCGAGGGATAAATGTGTTTATTTAAAACCTGTTACAAATAAAATTGTTAGTATAAAATTTAGAGCAATGTTATGAAAATAAAACTCTCAAGTATACCTCTATATATAAGTGGTAGCAAAATAATTTCCTTATGCATCATTAGAGTTAAGAGTAATGCCATACTCAGGGATGCCGACAAAGTACGAAAAAAAATATATATATATATATATATATATATAGTAGAGTTTATATATTTTTAAAGGCTAAATTACAGAAAACCTCCTGTCATATTCTGCTTTTTCACTTTACCCCCTGTCATTAAAAAGTCGACAATCTGCCCCCTCGTAATTACCAAATTGTGTAATAACCCCCCAGCCGTCAGTTGACCGTCAATTTTTTTGAAAATATAATTTCATATACCCAAAATACCCTTAGAAAATATCCTTAAAAAAAAAAAAAAAAAAAAAAAAAGACTTCGGAATAAAAAAAAAAAAAAACCTTCGGAATAAAAAAAAAAAAGGAGGGCATTTTCGTCATTTTACCAATCCCGTTAACGTCGTTGCCCCCTAAATACAATTCGGTAATTACGAGGGGACAGATTGTCGACTTTTTAATAACAGGGGGTAAAGTGAAAAAGCGGGATATAATAGGGGTTTAGTGGAAAAGCAGTAATAATAAATTCATAAATATAAGTGTGCTTATAAATAAATTCATAAATATAGTAGAGTTTAAGCACACTTATATTTATGAATTTATTATTATTGAATTTGTATTAAATTTGTATTTTTTATAAAGCACATCCATGCTCTACTCTCTCTCTCTCTCTCTCTCTCTCTCTCTCTCTCTCTCTATATATATATATATATATTAGAACTTATATGTTTTTAAAAGTATAAATTTATCTATACTTGTGAATTTTTTATTATTAAATTTATATTGAAATTTGTGCTTTTGTAAAGTCAACTAAAAAGAGAGAAAAATAAAATAAAAAGCACAAATTCTGATGCAAATCCAATAATAAAAAATTCACAAGTATGGATGGACTTGTGCTTTTAAAAGTATATAAGCTCTACTCTATATATATAGAAAGAGAGATAGAGAGTAGAGCTTAGAGCTTATATGTTTTTAAAAGCACAGAGATTTGTGTAATTGTACTTTCTCTTTCTCTCTTTTTAGTTCACTTTACAATTGCGCAAATCTTAATGCAAATCCATTAAGTAAAAAATTTACAGCTATAATTTAGCTTGTGCTTTTAAAACTATATCAGCTCTACTATATATATATTTTAAATTTTTAGATTTTAAGTTAATATATTGAGAAATATAGTAAAATGGAATGATTGTTTCGGATTCGTCAAAATCAGATTCGGGTTTAGTTTTGAATATAGATTTTCAAAATGTGTGTGAAATTATAGAATTCAAATTTGGATTTTAGATTCAGTTGTTAGATTCAGATTCAAAATTTTAAAAATCTGTTTCGAATATGACCCGTTAATATTTCGAGGCTGAAGCTTATAAATATTTTCACAAATTTTCTACAAACAAAACCTTTATATAAATTTGGTAGAAAATTCTATGCACAGTTTGTAGTGTTGAAACTATCTTGCCATGTTTAACTTTTTTTTTAAAAAATATTAATACTAATCATATTAAAACAAAAATATGTACCTTTATTTTTATTTTTATTTTGGATGGTTTTAATTATTAACTGCACCAATTATACCTTACATATATTTTCAGTTTATTTGGTCAAAGCTAATGAATGAGTACTTGAAATATTCATATATTCCTTTCTCAAAGGTAAAAATGATTATGTTAATGAAACTACTTTTTCATTTTTATTCATTTTCCATTTAAGTTATTGATTTAATGATGATTGATAATATTTTTTTTTTTTGTACACATTAAATGGGACATTCTAATAGTCTCATATCAGATGGAAATACAGTTATGATTGGGTATATAAGAGACATGATCACTAGTAATAATAACTAGACTTACAAATTTTGGCTGTGGTTTGGGCCCAACGAGTTATTATTGCTAGTGGGTCGGATCGTTACATTTGGTATCAGAGTTAGTCATCAATCGGAAGTGTGTGACAAGTCTCGGCTGAGCCTGAATCTAGATGACAGGGTTAGCGAGCCATGTCTCACATCGCCTGTAATCTTGATATGTCTGTGTGATCTTGATAGGTGTGTGTGTGTTTAGGCTAGTGATGACGTCAGGCCTAAACTGGGGGAGTGTTGGGGCCGAAAATAGCGGTTAGCGATCGGCCCCCCGTACCAATGGATCAAGCGATCGGGTCGAGGAGGAATCCGTTTGGCCAGATTTTTCTTAGTCAACTCTTGCGATGGTTCGGCTTAGATTAGCCGAATCGGGGTGACGAGGTACAGAAAGTTCAGCCTAGATTGGCCGAACTGGAATGTTGAGGTAAAAATGTAGAAAAACAACCGGCTAAGGAGCCGATTGTATGGTTTGTATTGAGTGGAAAATAGGGTTACAGAATTACAATTAATCTATCTAGGAAAACAGTAAATGCAGTTATGAAAGGTATTGAAAAGTAGGGGGTGGTCCTAGCTTACGAGATTGCAGGACCCCTATTCCTTCGATAGTTCGAATATTTATATAATTGTTGAACCATACTTACATGCGCTGATTCAAATTATTGGTGCGATTTGGGGAAGGTCATCGTGAAATCCTTAACTATTTCCTTTTGAGTCGAAATTCTCTCAAAAGGATAATAGTCGTTCTTCCATCCAAGTTCGTCCCCTTGTTATCACGTCGGGGCGTAATCCTCGGCACATTCCAATGCTGGACGTCGCTTCCTTTTTCGGAGTTCGTTACGAGATTCGCGTCCCTAATCTCGTACTCTTTCTCTTCAAAGCCTTTCTTTCTTCGGCTTAATCAACCGAAATCTGACTCTGACTCCGCCTTCTGCGTCATTTGACCAGGAGGGTTTGATGTCCTTCTTTGGCCCAAGTCGATCTTGGATGAGTCGCGACTCTTCTCGTTGGCTGCTTCTCCTGTCAGCTGATGCCTTCAGCCGATGGCGTCCATCGTATGTCGCATTTTCACGCGACTGAGATCGGTCGCAGATTCTTCTTCGGTTGGCTCTTCCATTCGTCAACTGATGTCTTCGGCCGATGGTAAATGCCACGTGTTGCTTTCTCAAATGGCGAAATTTTTTTGTCTCAACAATGCCCTCTCGGAAATCGCCTAACATGCTGTTCGGGCGATTGTCGAAATTGAGTCAACTTCTGATACAGATAACGATGTCCATCGATCATCCCCATGTCTTAGCAGGATCTCTGCTCACTGCCTGAGGGATTCGCGAACAGGTGCCGATCTTTTTTTATTTTTGATGAAACCGTCCTTTGTCGTTCTCCCTATTAAATGCTGCTATTTTCTAGGGTGGATGTTATCATTCCACTCTTTTCGTTGGCTGATAAAAGCGCCACTACTTTGTAGCTTTCTCTACATCTCCTTCTTCCCTAATGACGGTTCTCATGCCCCGCTACAATGGCGCTTTGGTCGTAGCTTCTTCGCTCCTGATAATACTCTTGAGGCAACCTTTCAATCTGAATCTAGCAGCGCTTTGACGCCCGCCAATAAAGGTGCCTTCCCATCTTGGATTTTTACTAGGGTTTCCTATGGGGCTACGCCCGCCAATACTAGGGTTTCCTATGGGGGAAGAAACGGTCCTCGCCTCCATCCATAGGAGTTGGGCCGCTCAACATCTGGTATTCTTTACGAGGTCGGCGACCTTCTTCCTGAGGGGAATATCTTGCCCAGGACAGGTTTGTCGTGGGAGTTTCGAGAGGTTCAAGACCTAGAGACTTCGTGATGGTCGGGTGTCTCGATTTCCATAAGGCAGTGCTTGATCCCGCCTTCTAGCTTCTCTCCTACCTCGCCCAGCTTGAGGGTAGTTCTGTGCTTCGTCTTTCACCCGGATTCTTTGACCACAACTTTTTTTTTTCTGAAATACTTTTGTATTTGCTATTCTTGATTCTCATATGTATCGGTTCGATGAAAGTGAAGTTTTATTGTATTCTTTACTCCGCATCCTTCTAGACTGATGCATGATAATGTTTTAAATATTTTGCACTGATCAACTTATTGCTCTCCGATCTCTCCAGAGTTTTCGAGTAGTAGGTGTATTTTTCTTTGACTTACTCGGCTGATTCGGAATGGTCCTTCTCAGTTTAGGGACTACTCCCCGTATAATTAAACTTCGACTAGGGGACCTTATCTCACGCCGTTCTTGATCGCGTATCCCCGACGTCGTCTCCTTCTACTTTGCCCTCTCAATCGAGTCTTCAACCTGTATTGCAATGGCCGAATCTGCCAGCTTCTTATACCGGCTCGTTCTCTCGAAGCCTTAATATGGCCTCGCTTATTGGCCCCCGTGCAACGCCTAATCCAGGTTGGGGCCCGTCACCTGCCATCATTCGGCCGGTTCCCCTGGTTTCTCTTTTTCGGTTGCCAGGACAGGGAAGTCTCGTCCAGGTCCCCGTCGACCGACATGCTATCGGTCCGCACCTTCCTTCTCCCGACCTCTGTTTTGGCCGAAGATGAGGACATGACTTTTTCATCGTCCCTTGACGGCCATCTTCTATGTCGGGCCACCTTGTCGAGGTCCCGCATGTCGTGTTCCTCAATGTCCTGTTGTTCCTCCGGCGCTTCTCGGCTGCGCCTCACGGCGGCCTCCAGGGCCTTCGATCGAGTGTCCAATTCTAGCCGAACGGCTTCGCCCGTCGGCTTTGCAACCACCGATCGAGGTATCGGCGTTTTCTTCTGAGGCGGCATCGTAGATTATTCTGCCTCATTGTTATGGCGCATCGGCGCACCATGGTGCCAAGGGGTGGGTCGTTCCTGCCTCGGCTTCGGTCGTGGCCATTGGGCCATGACACCCTTGTTGCGTGTGTCGATCTCCAACCTCTAAATTTGATGCTTCTGCGTCTTAGGGATGTATGATGAGGTATACATCATACATCCCTTTCGAAATATATGGATAGCATTACTCTTAAAAATTTAATTTTATCATATTTTAAATATATGACTATTTTAAATTTTGGAGATATTGCAATACAGATATAGTTAGGGACTAAAGTGATACCCTTTCAAGAGTTTAAGGACCACTAATGTTGAAGTTGAAACTTGGAGAACCAAAATAAAACTTTTTTGATGTGATTTACTCGAAACAAAATTAGAGAATAGTGAAGTGCAACTTTTTGAATTATATAACAGCAAAGTAAAAATACGGAAACAACCGCGGAAGAAATTGAAATTCACTTTTTAAAAAAAAAAAAAAATTAAAAAAAATTCTCTAATTCCATAAATGTGGATTTCACAACACATGTTAACCAAAGATTATGTGCACATAAATTAGTTAGTTAATATGCATGCCCTTAAGGTACATTATATTTTAAAGAGGTCCCTATAATTTATTTTTAAAAACATTTGGTAAAATTTCATGTGTCTTATTTAAATTTTAAATTTTAGATACTAGAACTGGGTACAAGTTTGCTTAAAAAATTTAGAGACCCCCTTAAACTACACGTGATTTTGAAATAGGCCCCTCAACTTTACTTTTCCTGATTGGCATGCACCTTTTAAAAAAAATTGGAATTTTGAATTGTTCTAGCTATTTAATCAAGATTTTATTGGATTTATTTAATTTGATTTGATTTGTTAAAACTTAATTGGAATTATTAAATTTAATCAAACCGTCTTTGAACTTAGTGAAAATTTCAACTTTAATTAACAAAAACCATTCAATTCAAAAAAAAAAAAAAAAAAAAAATATTAAAAAAAAAAAAATCAAGTTGGGGTCTATTTTAAAACGCAATATAGTTGATGGGTCTCCATGATTTTCTTTTTTCTTTTTACATTTCTAATTTTTAGGATGTTTTTGGTTCAAAATAGAAAATAAAAATTGAAATGTACATAAATCAAAAACAAAATGATAAAATTTTGTTTAGATTATTAAACAATCGGATTAGATATGATTAATTTTTTATCTTTAATACTTAAAAAAATTTTACTATCAAAAAATAATTAAAATTAAAATACAAAATATAAAAATAATTTAAAATTTAGTTTGCACCTCAAAATATGAAATTAAAATTAAAATATTCAAACTAAAAATTAAATATTAAAAATTAATATCAAAATATTAAAATGATAAGACAAAATTTTAAATATAATTTTTTAAAAAAAAATTAAAATTAAGTGGATAATTTAAAATATAAAATTAATTTTTGATTTGATTCAAATTCAAACTTATGATTAAATTTAAATTTAAATTTTTAGATAAAATTCAAAATGCTTGATTGAATTTATATTTTAATTTAATTTCTAAATTAAAATCTAGAATTTAAAATCTAATATCTAAATTTAGATTTATACTTTAATTAAAAATTAATATTAAAAAAATAAATTTAATTTTAAATAAAAAATATAAAATATAATTGAGATATTTTTATAAAATACATTCTTTCTGCTTGAATTTAACTTCAAATTCGGTTTAGGAGGTGAGATTGAAAAAAACAATAAAATTGGCGGATTTTATTTATTCGAAAATCAAAATCGAAATAAAACTCTTGCATATCAGATACTTACAAACGAATTCGTTCATTCCGATTTCGAAGTGAAAAAAAAGGAGGAACCAAACACGCCTTTAAAGTTGATATGGGGTTAGCAAACACCTTAAAACTAGGAACAAACCTAACAATTTTTTTAAAAAAAAAATTAAATCTCTATTTTGAAAAATTAGATATTTTTATGAAATAAAAAAAAATTCTTCAAGTTTGAATTTTTAATCAATTTTGGGGCCAATTTTTTTATTGGGCAAATTGCATATCTAGTCCCCGAGCATTTGGCAAAGTTTTATTCTAATACTCAAACTCAAACTTTTATTCACGATATTTGATGTCCCAAACTCAAAAAATACTTCTTATACACCCCAGATCGGGTGTATATCTTACACTCCATTCATTTTAAGATAAGATGAATTTTTAATTTGGATTCGGCAATTCCGTACGAATATAATACGAATAAAATTCGTATTCCAATTTGTAAATTTAATAAAAAAATCAGCTTAAAAAATAAATTTGTCAATTATTCGAATACATAATTTATACAAAATTTATACGTTCACCAATTAAAAACTCGGGATCAAAAATTTCCCTCCTTAATTGTTATCCCCCTCCTTAATGAGCTATTCTAGAATAGCTCATTAAGGGAATAACAATTCCCTCCTGGGTGCACCTAGGAATGACTTTATTCCCATTATTATTATTATTATTATTATTATTATTATTATTATTATTATTATTATTATTATTTTAAATTAAAATTAAAATTTTAAAGTTTAAAAATTTATAAAATTCTGAATTTTAATCTTATTTTATAAATTTTAAAATTTTTAACTTTAATTTTATATAAATCTTAAAATTTAAAAAATTTTAAATTTTAAAATTTATACAAATTTTTTATATACAATTTTTTAAATTTTTAAATTTTTTAAAGAAATTTTTTAATTTATATAAATTTAAAAATTAGAATTTTTGCATCCTCTTTTGCATATTTTTCGAGAAATTAAAATTTAAATTTTTAAAATTTATAAATATATAAATTTAGAGAAATTTTAAATTTTATAACTTTTTAAATTTTTAACTTTAATTTTTAATAAATTTATAAATTTATAAAATTTTAAAATTTATTAATTTTAAGATTTTAAAATTTATACAAAATTTTAAAATATTTAAAATTTTATTAATTTTAAAATTTATACAAATTTTTAACTTTAATTTGTAATAAATTAAAAAATTTAAATGCTATTACTTAAATGCTAAAATTTAAAGTTTAATTTATATAAAAATAAATTATTATTTAATTATATTTTATATTAATTAATTAGATAAAATATTATTATTTTATAATTATAATTTCTCTTGTTCTCACTATTCCAATCTGCCTATCTAAACGTTATTTTTTTTATTCGCAAAAATAATTCAATTTTCATCCAAACGCAAAATTAATCTTATTTCTATTTATTCTTGAACTTATATTTATCCGTAGAATAGAACAGTTTTAGCATATTCCTAAACCAAACAGTTCTAGCATAAAAATAGAGAGCTACAAAATAAAATAAATGATGAACGAGAATTTTTTTTAGCGAGATTTTTTTTTTTTTTTTTTTTTTTTTTTTTTTTTTTTTTTTTTGTTAGGGCTATCAAATGGAGAGTCGGATATATAAAAATTTTATCAAAATATTTTTCCAAATTTTTTGACCGAATTACTCATGAATTATTCGCGTCCGCCAAATTATTTACTAATTATTAAAATTATTCTAAAAAAAAAACCCAAAATTTGTGGATTTCAAATGGTAGGTGTAATAAAACTCCATTATTCTCCAATTTAATTCCCTAAATTCACTCAATTCAAAAAAAAAAAAAAAAAAAAAAAAAAAAAATAAAAAATTAAGAAAGTGTGAATTAATAAAAGCTAAAAGGTTGAGGGGTTTCCATAAATTTTTACCTCCATAAATTGGAAAAATTAACCCTTTGCGGGAGGAAAGTACCAGCATGTTTATTTTGCAGAAAAGACATCAATAAAAGTCAAATTACTTTTTGCCCCTTTTTTTGTCCTTTTTTATTTTTTTGTTAATTTAGTGGCGTTTAAACCAAGTAAAGAGCCCCATCTACATAGGGAATCAGTTAAGCATTTTTTGCCGTTCTCTTCTCATTGGATTAACCATCTCCTCTCTCTCTTGGATATCATTATCACATCAACAATTCTAATTATAATAATAATAATAAATTAAGAGAGAGAAAGAGAGGAGCTGCAGTTTAACGGTTGAGATGCGCTTTATGTCCAGATGGACGGCCCGATCGACTAGTGTGTACAAATTTTTCTGAGTATTGCGTCTACAAAATTTATTGGTAGATCTGATGTGCGAAAAATTTGTATAAGTACGATACTTTCATTAATATACATATACTACACTAAGAGAAGAGGGCTCAGATGCGTAGAAAACTCTTCTATCAGTTGAGTTGGCTTCAGTGCGTAGAATTTTTCTGTATAATAAGTCTACAAAAAAATTTCAATCAGAGAACTATGATAGCTCAATTAATACATATACGTGCGAGTTCTCTGTAGACCTGATGCACAGAAAATTCTTGTAGACCGACGAATTTATCATTCACATAATTTGTGCATATGCATTTCCAACATTTATAGTGATAGAGTTTTACATGTGAGATGTATCTCGTTTTCTAATGAACGATAAGATCAGTTGGTGCGCATGAATTTTTTATGTATTGAGTGTATAAAAAATTTTGTTTTAAAGTGGTTGGTTATTAGAAGCATCCAAAACGCGTGAGAGCGTCAATAGAGGCGAAGATTTGTACAGATCCAAAGAGACGATGTGGTCAATAAGATTTTCAAACTATCAAATCGCATCTCAATCATCGGCACAAATTCAAACATCAAATGAACGATTAGATCAATTAATAATTAATATAAAAAAATTTCTACCGGTCAACTCTGATAAGAATCTATGCATACAAAATAAAAAACTGCTAGAAGATAGTAATTTCTCCTATTTATTTTTTATCTTTTAACTCTTCCCAAATATTATATTTATAATTTTAGAAGATAGTAATTTTTTATTTTTAACTCTTCCCAAATATTAAAAAACTGTTAGAAGATAGTAATTTCTCCTATTTATTTTTTATCTTTAACTCTTCCCAAATATTATATTTATAATTATATATTTATTTATTAGTTTTAAATTTTCCTAAATATTATATTTATTATATATTTATATATATATATATTACATATTCCCTCTCTAAAAGCCTATAAATACAAAACAGGGGAAAACAGAGTACATACACATCTCTCTCTATCTCTATCTCTTTCTCTTTCTCTCTCTTTGACAAAGCCAAAGGGGAGAGAGAGGGAGAGAGAGAGAGAAAAACAAGAGAGAGAAAGATGAAGAGAACATCATCCACACTTCTTTTTGCCTTTTTCCTCTCTCTTCTTCTTCTACAAAGGCCCATCTCTGCATCTAAAAAGGTACAACAACATCAACAACACAACACCTCTTCCTCTTCTTTTTTTCTTTTTTTTTTTTTCATTCTTTTTGGGCATCTTCAATCTAATTCTTTTAATCTCTCCTTTTTTTAGTCCTATGTGGTGTACCTTGGAGGCCACAACCATGGAGCAGAGGAGTCCCCTGCAGAAGCATACAAAAGAGCAACAGAGTCTCACTATGATCTCCTTGGCTCTGTTTTAGGAGAGTAAGTTACACTTTTATTCATTTGTCACTCATTTTTTGTCACTCTACTAACATACAATGCACAATGCAGTAAGAAGCAGGCCCAAGATGCAATATTCTACTCCTACACAAAACACATCAATGGATTCGCGGCGATTCTCGAAGAGGAGACGGCGGAGGCGATCGCAAGTACGCGACATAGAAAATCTATCTATGCCCACACAAATCAATCAATCTCAATGCATCAGTTTTATGAACATGATAACAACAATTTTTTTTATGTATTTGTAGAGTACCCAGAGGTGATATCAGTGTTTGCAAACAGAGGGCACAAGCTACACACAACAAGATCATGGCATTTCTTGGGGTTGGAGGTAGGAGATGATGGTGCAGTTCCAGTTGACTCACTGTGGACTAAGGCCAGGTTTGGAGAGGACACCATTATTGGAAACCTTGATACTGGTAATTATTTCTTCTCAATTCTTTTTTTTTTTTTCTATTTTTGTTTCTTTTTTTTTTTGGAGTTCATTCATTCATTATTATAGATATAGATATAGATAAGATGGACTGATTTTAATTGATTTACAAATTAGTTATGTGTCTTTTTCATGCTCTTTTTTTCCTTTTTTTTTTTTTTTTTTTGAGTTCATTATTAGATATAATTTTTATAGGTTTACAAATTAGTTATGTATATTTCATGATTTTTTTCTTTTTTTTTTTTATTTTTTATTAGAAAATGCTATATGTACACTTCAAATGGAGTGTACATTTTACACCCATCCCATTCTGGTATGGGATGAATTTCACTCGTTATATCGATGTGACGAGTGGATGAATACCCACTCCAGAATGGGGTATGCACCTCATTATATATATTATAGATAAATGTGCACAGATTTTAATTGATTTACAAATTAGTTGTGTATTTTTTTCATGATTTTTTTTTTTTTTTTGAGTTCATTGTTAGATATAAATATTCACTAATTTTAATTGATTTACAAATGAATTATGTGTATTTTTTCATGATTTTCTTTTAAAGTTCATTATAGATAAAGTTGCACTAATTTTAATACATTTTTAAATTAGATAAATGTGAATTTCATAATATATTTTATTTTTGTTCTCTTTTGACCATTTATTTATATATATTATTTATATATATTATATTATTATTATCTAAAGTTTGAAATTTTAAATAAACCAAATAAATTTTGTGGTTACTGAACAAAATTTCAGATACTCATATTCTGTTAATATTTTTAAACAGCTTTTAGTTGGATAAAAGCTAAATGACTTAATTGCCCCTCCTCCTTTTTGAATGCTTGGATTATCTTTAAGGGTATTTGAGTCATTTAGGTTGATTAATATAACCAAAAAATAATATACAATTTATTTTAATTTTTAAAATTTCGAAGAAGATCTTCTTACTGCACCAATGTTCAGAAGCATCTAAAATTATATTTTTAAAAAATATATAAAAATGCAATATTTATTTATTTTTTTCTCTTTTGACCAATTATTATTATTACACATTATTATCTAAAGTTTTAAATACTATAATTCTTTTGATTTTTCTTAACAACTTTTACTCAATTGCCCCTCCTTATTTTTGAATGATTGGATTATCTTTAAGGGCATTTGAGTCATTCAGCTTTTCAATCGATTAATATTAATATAAGCTAAAGATAGTATACAATTTATTTTAATTTTTAAAATTTCAAAAATGATATGTAACTGTGCTAATATTCACAAGCATCTAAAATTATATTTTTAAAATACATATATAAAAATGCAAAAAAAAAAAAAAAAAAAAAAAAATTGCCCTAATTAATCAAATCCTTTTTGAAAACTACAAAGAGGAGTGTGACATTTGCTACATTGCTTTTTAATAATCTACATTTTAGCTATCACATTAATATCAATTTTTGTTTGTTTGTTTAGATATTAATTGACCAGAAAAAGTTGCTAAGAGAAAGATAAAAGTGTTCTAGAAGCTTCTAAAGTAGATCTTACACTCTTATTCTAGGTTTTCAAAAATTTATATTTTGATGCATTTAGTTCTCCTCCGTCGAAATTCTCTCATTATTCCATTTATTTCTTATAATTTATATTAAAAATATCATTAAAATCATAGAAAAATATTAAAAATTAAATTTATATATATATATATATATATAGAACAAGTAAAGATAATTTGGTCATTTCACCTTCTCCATTAATACCGTAAACTTTTGAAAATACTTTCTAAAATTTTAAAGGAGTAAAATATAATTTTTAGAAAATCAAGAAAGAAAATAAAAAATAGATTTTTATAAGAAGATTTTTTATATTTTAATTTAAAAATAGAAAAAAATTGTGACAAGTAGTAAAATGATGATTTTTAAATAAAGAGTGTACAAGATGTACACCATATTTTTGGATGTATAAATAACATTGCTCAAAAATAATATAATTTTTTAATTTACTCCTTTTCCTTTTCGCGTGTTGGAACAAAACCCCTTGATAGGGATTTATTCCTCTCATTTATGCATTCTTGGTAAGAGCATGTTACTCTAAACTACTTCGACAATTTTAAATTCGATTAAGACCCCTCAGCGCTTCTAACTAGTTAGTATTATTAGTTATTAATTGGTCTAGTTTTATCTGGTGAAAAGTGATTAATTTTGTTGAATTTTATAAATTCAATCAAAGAAAAAATTGTTTTTTTATTTTTTATTTTATTTTATTATTATTTTGTGTTGCACATGGGGAAGGGTGGAGGTTTGACTTTTAATTGGACCACTGAATTATAAGAATAGTGACTCCTTTGACTAAACCTTTCTTTTTCCCTTTCTTTTATTTTTCTCCTTTTTTTTTCTTTTTTCTCTTTGTTACTTTTTAAAATTAAAATTTAAAATTTCTCTGGTACATCTTTTTATCCTGCATCTTTTTCCTTCTTTTTTTTGAGCTTTTATTTTCTTTTTATTGCAATTGACCCCACTCAAATTTTTCGCTTTTTTGTCCGTAGTTTTTGAACTTTGTACTTTTAGTTAAACAAATAAAAAATATTATTAAATTTACGAACTTTTTAATTTTTTTTAAACAAACAAAATTGAAAATATTAATGCTAATTATAACTAGAATAAAATTTAATTAATTAATTAAAGTGGAGGTCCCCCACACATTTTTTTATTTTTTACAAAATATTCGACTAAAATTCGGAGAATAATTCAAAATAAAAAAAAAACAAAAACTTAAAGTTGTGTGGCCTTATTTGCACAAACCTTTATCTATATATATATATAGATATATATATATATTATATATATATATATATATATATATATATACATGAGTAGAGCTTTTATATTTTTAAAAACACAAGTTTATCTATATTTATGAATTTTTTATTATGGATTTGTATTAAGATTTGTGCTTTTTTTACTTTATCTTTCTCTATTTTTAGTTGACTTTATAGAAATACAAATTCTAATACAAATCCAATGGTAAAAAATTTACAAGTACATTTAGCCTTGTACTTTTGAGAGTATATAAATTCTACTACTATAATATATCTATATATATAATATATAATATATATATATATATATATATATAATATTTACAATAAAATTTTTAAAGATTGACCTATTTGTTTTTATTCTGCATAAAAAAATTCTACCTGATCATTAATTGTAGGAAGATACTGAACTTTTGGATTTGAAAAATGTTTCAGAAGATATCTCTGAAGTAGATGGTGGTTGATAGAGCAATCCTTGATCGTAATTTCCAGTATGAGTACTGTGTCGAACAGAAAATTTGTGATATATATAGTAAGGGTTGGATCTCCACATATTTTAACTCTCTTTATTATTATTATTATTATTCCTTTTTGGTGTGTGGTGAACTGAAAGAGAGTTTGCATGTGTGCTATTTTGTGTTTTGTTGTGGCAGGTGCATGGCCAGAATCTGAGAGCTTTAAGGATGAAGGATTGGGCCCAATCCCATCTAAGTGGAAGGGAATCTGCCAGAATGACTTTGATAAGAGCTTCTCCTGCAACAGGTCAGGTTCCTCACTTCTCACTCTCTCTCTCTCTCTCTCTCTCTCTCTCTCTCTCTCTCTCTCTCTCTCTCTTTCTCTTTCTCTTTCTCTTTAGGAACATATATCATTATCTAGACCTTTGCAAAAGGAAAATTCTTTATGGGTGGTGGGTATACCTAATGTTTGATCAGTACTGTACAAGTCTATTGATCTTTATGATCTGATCTCTCTCTCTCTCTCTCTCTAGGAATATATTGCTATGTATATAGTCTTTTTTTCGCAGGGAGATCTAGTTCTTTGCACTTTCATTAACGTATTATCTAAACTTTACAGTACAAGTAAATTTATGCATCTCTATGTTTATCTTTTCTTTCTTTCTTTCTACGTGCATGTATTAGTATGCGGTCGTTTCTATATATGAAAAATATATTTAAATCTCTCTCTTATTGAATATCCCCTAATAACTGATCTCAGAATATACAATACATTATGCATTCTAATCTCTCTCTCTCTCTCTCTCTCTCTCTCTCTTTCTGGGTCGGCAGTGTTCGGTTCGTTTAATAAACAAGCCGAACACGAGCTGGCTCGTTTAATATCGAGCTGAAAAAT
>CM054949.1:17817368-17964868 GCA_029168755.2 Tillandsia fasciculata
ATATTAGGAAATTCATAATTCATAGTAATAATAATAATAATAATAATAATTAATAAAATTGAAAAATTTTGAAACCGTTCCTTTATGTGGACTCACATGAATATGATGATTGAGTGGAGCTACTGGAAAAATTTAGTGCACCGGGTGTATATATATATATATATATATATATATATATATATATATATATATATATATATATATATATATATATATATATATATATATATATATTACACACCTCATCTAATTTTTAATAATTAATTATTTTAAAATTAAATTTTAATTTTATAAAATATGATTTAGAATTTATGTATTTTAAAAGTGTAATAAATTAGACATTACACAGTTCCAACAAAAAATCAATGGCCGAAAAAGAACTATTATTTAATTTATAAAAAATTAGTTTTCAAAATTTATTTATTTATTAAAATATAAGCATTTTAAATATCATAAATTACATATAATAATTAAGTTAGATTTTTTTTATTATTTTATTATATATCAGCGCTACTGCATTATAAATTTATTATTATTTGAGTTGCTAAATGAATTTTTTTTTTCTTTTACGTTGGAAATAGTTTTATCACTGTTATATATAAAAATGATCGAATTAATAAATATAGTTTATTTAACTCGCAACATAAATATCAAATTTTTTTACACCCTCGTAAATCTTCTGAATTTTTTTTTACCCCACTTCTTCTTAATTTTCTACAGTAAGTTCACTCACTCATCTTCCCACTTTTATTCATTTTTTCACATTTTTATTTATCTAACAAAAATTTAATTAAATATTTATTAATTATAATTAAAAAATTAAAGTGATAATTTTAAAATTTTAAAATAAATAAATTACGAATTCAAAAAAACTAAGCATGAATATTATTCATGATATTCTTTTATACTCTCGTAAATTTTTTTATTTATCTAATAAAAAAAATAATAAGATGCCTAAGTTACGAATTCAATAAAATAAAACAGTTGAATTTTTATTTTATTAATTTTTAATAATTTTTATTTAATTTTGATTAAATCAACATTGGTATCTTCAGTAGTATATGCTGTTATAATTTGTTTCTTTTTGGAGTGGTGGGGTCCACGTGTCAAACGGTGGACGGTGGAGAGGCGATCTCCTCGTGGTGGATCCACGTGGGTGTGTGGGCCCCACGATGCAAAAATTGGCGCCATTTGCGTTCTACGCGATAACGACACCTTTGCACGTAGCAACCGTTAAATATTATTTATATTTATAAATTATTTATAAATTAAATTTTATAATTTTTTATATTATTTATGATTTATTTGTATAACAAATCTATTAATTTTTAATTCTAGCCCAGTTTTTAGTATTTTATAGATTTGATTTGATTTGATTTTGTTTTAAAAAATCAAAACTATTTCTTTTTTAAAATGCATAAAAAATATATACATTAAATATTTAGAAAAATATAACTAATAAATCATTGTTGTAGTTATATTTTTTTTAAAAATTATCATTTAACATATAAATAAAAAACTTTAAATAATAAGAAAATTAGAAAGAATGTAATATTCCTTAAATAGCGCAGTACATTTTGAAATTGTGCAATATTTGAGTAAATAATGCAACATTTGTATAATTTGTATAATATTACATAATTTTTATACTAAATTACAAATAATATAATATATTATGTACAAATAGTATAATATATTATAATATAGAGTCCGACTACTGTACTTGTACAAGCACCAAACAATTGATACTGGTAAGTTTTCTACCGTTAGATATAATCATTTGATTAATTCTATCCCTTAGATCATACTATTCTACCAACCATCCACTAAACCCAAGGGGCCCACCATCATCCTAACCGCACATTCCTACATCCAAGGGTAAAAAACTCACAAGCACAAATAACTTTGTGCTTTTACAAGCATAGGAGCTCAATTCTTATAATATATTATAAAAATAATATATTATGGGATTATCAGGTTATGTCTTCACTGCTGTTCATAGCCTCAAGTATAATGTTGACTTATGAATTTTGTGTTCCGATCCGATGTTATACTTTTCGATACACCATACAACCTTACTATCTCTTTGAAGTATAGATCGACAATATTGTTAACATCCATGATTCTGTATGGAACAATATGTGCCATATTGAAAAACTGATCAACTATTACCATAACAGAATCTATACGCCGCTGTGTCCTCAGAAGCCCAAGCACAAAATTCATGCTAACATCTTCCCACGGCGCCTCTGGTACGGGCAAAGGAGTATACCACCCTGCATTCATCACAACTTCTTTCGACACCTGGCATACATGACATCGGTTGATAAATCTACTGACATATCGCTTTGAAACTAGTACCAAAGATTTAACTCGATCGAAGTGCCTTTCATTGTGTAATTTCTTGATAATTTTTTCACGCAACGAACAATCTGGAATATACAGTTGCACCCCCTTAAATAGAAACTCATCTCAAACTTGAAGTACGTTCGGCTAATTTACCTGACTTAGTTCCGATAAATATCTTGCCGACGTATGGATCTTCTGTAACGACTCGGCCCACTAGCAATAATAACTCGTTGGGCCCAAACCACAGCCCAAAATACTTAAGCCCAGTTATTATTACTAGTGTCCATGTTTCTTATAAACCCAATGACAATTCCATCCACATCCGATGTAGGACTATTGGGGCGTCACAGACTCCCCCCGTTTAGGGGCGTCACAGCACTCACCCCTCGTTTAGGCCTGACGTCCTCGTCAGCCCAAACACACACACAGCAGCCCAAGATCACCAGGCGATGTGAGACTCGTCTCGCTAGCCCTGTCGTCTAGACCCAGGCTCAGCCGAGACTCATAACACACTTTCGGCTGGTTATTGGCTCTGATACCAAATGTAACGACCCGGCCCACTAGCAATAATAACTCGTTGGGCCCAAACTACAACCCAAAATGTTTAAGTCCAGTTATTATTACTAGTGTCCATGTCTCCTATAAACCCAATGACAATTCCATCCACATCCGATGTGGGACTATTGGGGGCGTCACATCTTCCGTAGATAATTCTTTTAAAGTATTGAAGCCAGCAACCTAAATGCTCAAAGTGGTAAAGAGTCGGGTCTACCGAGTCAAGGCGTCAGCAACTCGATTGACGGTTCTTGATTTATGTCGAAGTATAAAATTATATTCTTACAGAAAACTCGCCCACTTTGCATATGGGCTGCTCAGTTTTTTCGTGACCATTGATTTACTTCAATGCCTCATGGACGATATTTAATATAAACTATTGATACAATAGATAGTGTCCCCAATGTCGTAATGCTCATATCGCTGCATATAATTCAAGAAAGTATGCGGAATACTTGATTTTTGGATACGATAGTTTTTCACTGAAGAAGGCTATAGGATATTCTTCCTGACTCATCGCAACACCCACTCCGCAACCCGATGCATCACAATTTATTTCAAAAACCTTCAAGAAGTCAGGAAGACTCAAGATTGGTGCAAAAGTGATTTTCTGCTTGATAATGTCGAAGCTCTTTTGCGCCTCTGGAGTTCACTCAAAAACCTTTGGCTTTAAACAATTGATTACCAACGCCCATCAGGCTACTAAAATTTCAAATGAACCTCCAGTAAAACAATGTTAATCTATAAAAATTTCGCACTTCATGAATGCTCCTTAGAGTCGTCCACTCATGTATTTCACTAACCTCAGAGTGATCTACTTTTACCCCTTCTATCGAGACGATGAATTCCAAAAAGGTTAAGCTCTCGGTCATGAGATGACACTTCTTCGAATTATCGTAAAGTTGCTCTTTCCGAAGCATCATAAGAACCTTTTGTAAATGCTGAAGATATACCTCTTTCGTGGGACTAAGATTAAGATGTCATCAAAATAAACAATGACAAATTTACCAATGAATGGTTGCAACATATGATTCATCACCCACATAAAGACACTCGGTGCATTCGATAAGCTGAATGGCATCACCAACCACTTGTTTAACCCGTCACGAGTCTTGAATGTCATTTTTCATTTATCTCCTGGTCTGATTCGAAGTTGATGGTACCCACTCTTTACATCTATCTTTGAGAATACCTTTCTGCTTGCCAACTGGTCAAGCATATCATCCAGCCGAGGGATTAAAAAACGATACTTTATTGTAATTCGGTTGGTCGCTCAACTATCACCACACATCCACCATGAACCGCCTTTCTTTGCAATCAATAAGGTTGAACTGTAGAAGGATTAAGACTCGGTTGATTGAATCCCATGTCCAATAATTCTTGAACTCGTCTTGTATCTCCTCATACTTCTTCGGGCTTATCCAATAATCTGGTTTGTTCAACTAACTCGCTCCTGAAATAAGGTCTTTCTGATGTTGGATATCCCGCATCGGCGGTAATCCTGGAGGTTGATCTTTTGGAAAAACATCACTTAACTTTTGAATAACCGTCTTCACCCCTTCAAAAATCATGATCGGTTGCTCGATCATAGCCAGAACCCCCTAATTCTTTAGCTTTTTTAATGAAAACATTTAGAGACAGCATATTGAAACGTTTCTCTTGTTTAGCTATCGATTGATCCTCTTCTTTCATAGGCTTCAGAGTGATCTGCGCATTGTCCTTCCAAAAGGTGTAGGCGTTCTTCCTCCCATCGTGAATCACCTTTCGGTCAAACTGCCATGGCCTGCCCAATAGGATCTGACAATCATCTATTGGTACTATATCACACCAAATCTTATTAAAGTACTTGTTTCCGTTCAACAAAGATACCAAGCATCTTAAGTCGACATTTACTTCACTTCCCTTCTTAAACCACGTCAATTTGTAGGATCGATGATGCTTCTTGATTGTCAAACCGTTTCTTCACCGCCTTTTGTGACATGATACTATCGATGTTGTCGCTATCAATAATTATCTCGCACACTCTATTTTTCACGGTACAATGTGTATGAAATATATTGGTTCGCCGTCAGTCATCTTTCTATTCTTATCACGGCGTCAATACCATCTTCTTTATAATTAAAGTCGTATTTTGATCGCCATCAATACCATCAGGATCCTGCTCATCAGCTTCCTCATCGTAGAAAGGTTCACTCGATTCTGTCACGCTCCGAGACTGCTATTTTGGTCGGTTTGGGTATGCGCACATACCCGCCACCGAATGGCTAGAAATGGATATACAAAATATACAAAATAGCAGAACGAAGCATATACAACTGTTCAACGTGTGTGATTTTGCACGAAATGGATATACAAAATATCAGAGTAAAACTGTAATATCTAAAATATACAACTGAATTTTAAACTTAAAGTTTACATTTATTCTTCACATTTTCATTTATTTTTACAACTGGGTACTTGTTAAACCTCTTACTCGGTCAATCTATCCCACAACATCTTTGCCACAAACTCGCGCCTCACTAGTAGTATCTGAATCTGAAAAAGGGTAACCACATCGAGGGTGAAAACTACAAATAATTTTTCAGTGGGTGTAACCACCGAACGTGACGCTCTATACTCACTCGATCCAAAGGGGGCAACTATAAATACTTTGTTAAACAAAATTTTCCGCTATAAAAATGTATAAATTGAAAGTACAATTATATTGCCTCATTTTAAATACTATGCTATTAGATCATTATCTATTTGTTACCCAATTAGCCACTATAATATGTGTCATAGTTTTACCACTAGATTTATCTCAATTTTTACTTAGCCATTTACCACTACACTATGAGTCATGGTTTTTACTTTTCTTTTTGGCATAACCTTTGCTTAGCCCACTAGCTAGTTTGATCCCATTTATTCACATACCCCTCATGCGCATACTCTTTATACCACATGTCCTCAACCGTCCACCAATCAGTCCCATATCTCAATACCTCATAGAGAGCCGTAATTAGTCAAGCTACTCTCCGATCTGTGAGCCCACAGCGTCGAGGGTGATCAACATCGCCGTGCTCGCTAGTCACTTGGAGCTAGTCGAGGGAGATCGACATCTCCAAGCATTACACTATCACTTGGTGTCCAAGGGGATCGGCATCACTAAGCACCGCATAGTCATTTGGTGTCGAGGGGGATCGACATCATCAAGCACTGAATAGAGAGTCGAGGGTGATCGACATCTCTCACCACTATACTAGGAGTCGATGGTGATTGACATCTTTCACTAGACTATTTCGGAAAGTCGCGACCTTGGTCATTGTCTCACCCTAAGCTCCATGACTCTAGGGTTTCATACTCAACAGTATCACATTACCCTCTAGACTAAGTTTAGGCTAGAGTCATATACCATTAGGTTTTACTTTAACTTCCAACCTAAATGAATACCACATTTTGCTTGACCCCTTTTTAAGGTTCACTTGTTCACACGCCTGTATGTATTACTTGTTCTCTAGTTTATATTAAATTTAGAGTTCACATGCCACTATATTTTCCTTATGTTTTAACCTAAGTTTCAGTGCCACTAGATTAACCTATCTTCTAGGTTCTCATTTAGACTTATAGTCTTACATGTATTCTCGTTAGGTTATGACATCCCAAACGGGCCACTGAAAATAAAAAAATTGTTTTAAAAAATAGAATAAAATAGTCTATTACTTTGTATTGATAGCTTGCGAAACAGGTCCTAAGTTAAAAAATATACTTAGAACTTAAAAAAAAAAAAAATAGATGAAATTTGAAGCTTGCTTTTTTATTTGTCTCACATATATTTAAATTTTGAGATAATTGTGAATTTAAACACACAACTTTTTAAAGATAAGTTGTAAGTAATGTTAGTTATACAAATTAAAAGAATCACATAATTGAACTATATCAGAATATTTAATAATTTAATAATTTAAGCAGCCCTAGTAAAAAAATATCAAATTAAAATAATTTTAGGGACCAAAGTATAATATTTAGAAAACTAAGTGGACAAAATTGCTTGGATAAGCATTACACAGGAACTAAGTCGAAAATATACCGCTGCTTCTTCTACTTCCTCGTCCTCAAGCTCTACCACCTCCACCGAGTGCGATCGAGCGAAGGTTTCTCCAAATCAACAATGTGTAACAACCTGAAGAACCAAGAGCAACAACAGTAATAGAATAGCAATAGTAAAATAGCTAGAGCAAGAGTAAAGGGAATAAAGGGCAGGAGAGTAGAGCTCAGGGAGATCTTGGAGGGATCCAAGATGATGCTCTGATGGAGGAAAAAGCTATAGAGGTGAGGTCGGAGCAGCTCTGTAACCACCAGCACCAGCAAGAGGGGCGTCGGCGAGGGAGCAGGATAGAATCCGGCGTGGGAGAGGAAAGGTGGATGGCACTGGAGGAGTGGAGAACACCCTGAGAGTAGAGGAAGAAGAATCAGGTTAGAAGTACCCAGAGTAGCACAGTAGTGGAGGGTAGCTGTCGAGGAAGGAGAAAGAGCTGAGTGGGTCGGACGGGGTTTGGGGCCATTTATCCAACTGAAGAAGGCCCGACTAAAAGGGCCCAACTACAAGGAGCCTAACCGAAAAAGCCCAGCAAACAGGGGCCCAACTGAGGTAGTCCAGCCAAAAGGGGCCCAGCCAAAGAGGGCCCCCAACCGAAGAGACCAACTGAAGAGGCCACTTGACTAGCGGCAACAACCACGCACGGGCCCGACTGGAGAGGCCCAATACCGAACTAGACACTCACGAGTAGATCACTTTAATTAAAGGGATAATTGCCTGTGTACCCTTGAAATATGAAGCCCTTATTTTTTTCCCAAATACCCCTCATACGTTCCACCGTTATTAAAACCCCTACCGTTTCCCTTTGTTAAGTTAACTAGTGTTAAACTAGAGTTAAATAATAATCGGAGTTGAAAACTATCGGATATACCTATTTTGCCCCGGTTTAGGGTTTAGGGTTTAGGGTTTAGGATTTTTTAGGGTTTTAGGGTTTAGGGTTTTTTTAGGATTTTAGGGTTCTAGGGTTTTAGGGTTTAAGGTTTAGGGGATTTTAGGGTTTAGGGTTTTAGGGTTTAGGGTTTTACAAAATAGTAATTACACACAGATAACGGCAGTTTCAAACGGTACACTACAGAGTTTAACTTCAGGGGTATTTTGGAAAGAAGTTGGAACGTAAGAGGGTAGTTTTAATATTAGCCTTCTAAGAGGGGTAAATCCAGGAAAATTTTTAGGGGTACGTAGGAATTGCAATTAAAATAGGATTAGAGTTAGTAGATTAAGGAGCTAAGTATCACTATCTTTCCCACCCATCCAAGAGTGGGGTGAATTTTATCTATCACTTAAAGTGATGGATGGAGAAGCTCTCACCTTTGAATAGATGAGGGTGTAAGATATACACCAATTTATGAATGTACAGATAGCCTTCCTTGTAGATTAATCTGCTTAGCTAGAGTTAGTAGAAGAGCTGCACAAGATGTAGTTATGAGAAGGGATCATCAAAAAATTAAATTAATACAAGTCTCTTTACCTCTTTCTCAAGCTTCTCTCCCCCTCTCTCTCTCTCTCCCCCTCTATCTCAATATCTAATCTCATCTTCTTTCCCAACTTCTACTTCTCCAATCCCCCTTTTCTATCCCCAACTCTATTCTCTATCTTCTCCCCCATTTCCCCAACTCCTCCCAATTTACCGTAGAAACCCACCATTGCCTCTTAATTGAGGCACCATCATCCCCATCGCCGTCCTCGACTTGGAGCGATCTCATCACCGTGGGGTTGCGATAGGTCAGGGATGTAACACAATGGCGGCGTAGATCGATCGATTCCTCTTCTTCTTCTTCTTTGTCCTTCGAATCCATCGGCAAAGCGACACTCATGGAGGAGAAGCCCATCAACTTCAAATCCCTCGTCTCCCGCGAGTACCAAGGGCACAAGAAGAAGGTGAAAAAAATAACAAAATTTTTTAAAAGAAGGAGAAATTTTGAGTCTTTCTATCGTTTTCGTGCTCCAAATAGTTCGAATTTTAATGGGTTTTCGTCCTTTTTTTTTTGGGAATTTTATCATCTGGGTTTTGGTGTTTGGTGCCCTAAAATGGCTTTTTAGGGTTTTTGGTGCTTAATGTTGTGTTTGTTTTGATCGTAAGGTGCACTCTGTGGCGTGGAATTGCTTGGGGACGAAACTTGCTTCGGGCTCCGTCGATCACACGGCGCGCATTTGGAACATCGATTCACACGGCCATGTATGTAATCTCCTCTCCCTATTTACAATTTTTCTTCTTTTTTTCTAAATTATTTTTGGTTCAATCTTATTATTCCGGGAAAAAAAGAATTGGAATTTGGTTAAAGGATTGTTGCTATTAGTTTTCTAGTTTTAGATGTGTACTTGGGTATGTTGGTGCTAAGAGATTGGAGAAGTAATTTGATATTGCAGTTTAACTAGTCGACGAAATGCCTCACAGAGAGTTTACTTGTAGTTTTAGAAATTGGGATCGAAACCGGCTGTAGGGTTTGAGATTTGTAAACTCATTAGCACGATGAGAATAGATTGTTGGTTTAAATGGGCCAGTATCCTGCCCTACGGTGGATGGTCAGGTTGGGCTGAGTCACGTTCGAAATGGCGGGAGGTTAGATTGGGCCGAGTAATGTTCGAAGTGGCAGGAGGCTGGTTGGGCCAAGTCACAATCAAGATTCGTAGGCGTTGTGTCTGTACGCTGTAAGTGAATTAGTTGTGTATTTTTAATAGCTCGAGGTTTTGGGTTTAATGGTTAGCATCATTTCGTTCTTTTTCTATAGAAAAGGTGTTGCAAGGAGACATTGGGAAGTGTTAGATTTGAACCAAGCAATACCTACATGTTGGTTTGGCAATCATTTTGTTCTCAGTATTGCTGAGTTTTTTTTCCTAAGAAGGATATGAAAATGAGGTTCGGAACCATCTAAACTCATTTAACATATGTAGAAAAGAAAGAATGATTCGGGTGTTTGTATATCTAGTTTACCATCCCCGAATGGGACGGTAAGTAGGGACCAAAAATAAGAAAAAAGAAAAAACTTGCCTCTGATCCGTCCCGATCTGCTAAGGAAATGGAGCGGGAGGTGGGGGACCTCTTCCTCTCCTTGATATGCCCCGATCCGCCAAAAATCTACCAAAATTTTGCCTCTATCCCAGCCCGCCTTGAATGTAGTAGTAAGTGGGAACAAAAAACATGACAAAAATCAACCCGCTCCGAGCCTCTGAATCCGCCCCAACCTACTAAGAAAAAGATGCAGAAGATGGAGGACCCCTCCTGTCCCTAGATCCGCCCTGTTTGCATCCCTATTGTGTATTGAAGCCTTCTCAACTGTATTTTGAGATCTAGAAAGCCCATTGTTATTGAGAAATAGCTTGAAGATGATGTTGCTGATGAATGGTTTCTGGCATGCTCAATATGAGTTCTCTAGCTGAGGGCTTTCCGACCTTTTATTATCTTTTTACAACTATAATTGACTTGAATTATTGGAAAATCTTAGGCAAGTTGTTTTCTCTTGTAAGTGCCTGATTGACCAGCTTCTGGAAGACTTATCTACTCTAGAAAGTCGAAGCTACTGGAAACCTGGTGTTTCATAAAAAATGATGTCTGGAATTTTGCCATGGTGAAAAGCCAAAATGAGTTTTTGGGTCCCAAAAGCAAAAGCTTCGATATTAAGCTATTGTTTTGCTGTAGTGTGAAACGAGAGTTTCAAACTGTGGCAGCGGGCAGCGTGCCAATTCTCCCATTAGAACAAAGAAATTACTTGTACCAGATGTAAATTGGATTTTCTATTTAATGGCATCTTCAAAGTGCTGAATATTAGCTGAATTATCATACAAAATCCTACAGTTTCTCCCTACATTTGCTTCCAAAAGATAAAAATTGCATACAACTCATAAGATTAGAAGACCTAGTTATTAAGGTGCCTACTTATGCCTAGATAAGAATGAGAAGAGCAAGATAAGCTTAAGAAACTTGAACTGCTCCTCATAGGTTTCATTCTATTTCTGTATCAATTTTAAAGATCAATCTATCAGCATACATCAGTCACAACATGTTTATCTTTTAAAGTAACATCTAAAGTTGTGTAAAAACAACCTGATATAATGAGTTCAATTGGCTTGTCAAGAACAACTTCTTTTCTCAACCACCAATTCTATTTTGAGCAACATTTAGTCATCCTATCCTATATAACAAATAAATGAGCAAGTTTAACTCAAAAGTGGCACCTAGAAAGCTCAAGCCAAATTTTCATAGAAAAAATTTACTCTCACCTACTGATCCAAAACCTGACATAATTCCTAGAAAAAATTTATAAAGTGACATTATGAGATCGCAGAACAAACTTATCACAGAAATCACCAAAAACTATAACAACCTCTTAGAGCTTCAGAGGATCAATCCTCATGCTTAGCTCCTTCGATAAACATGGCAAGAATTTGAAATATCAATTGCTACACATTTACTCTCTCGAAATCATCTAAAATTAATTACTCATGGAATCAAACCAACAAAGAACTGCAAAACCATGCTTCCAAAACCAGATGAAGGGAGCTTTAGCTAGCAATTTCATCTTGCAGCCAAGTGCAACTCTGAAAGATCTCAATATGGAATCGCCTACGAAGACGCAGCATTATATATACTATTTTAGAGCAAAATACTTTGTACTAATAACAAAACAATACCGTTTCTTTATTCAATAGTATGTATCATCTAAAGAAAAGGAAGATGATACCATCAAATTGATCTTCTAGGCGATCTCCTCTCACTTCGATGGATTGCCAAATCAGGTAGCTCGCCTAAAGAGGAAAATCCAATATTTATCACAATTAACAACTAAGAACAAAGAGAGGGGAAAAAAAAGATTTGTAGTCTATCTACTACCTCTAGAAAACCTCCAATCCGTTCTCTATTTCCCTATAAGATGCAAGAAGCACCTTACTTCCGCTCCTCCTACTTCTCCCGCTTCATCCGCTCCTCCCTCAACTTCTCTATCAACTTTTTTTCCCCTACTTCTCTATGTCGATCTGGCTCTGCCATTGGAAGAACCGGACCCCATCACACCCTCGTCTAGGGCATCCTCTGCCGAGGCCGACAGTTTCGTGAGGTACCACGGCGTCTTCACCCCCTTCCCGACGACTCCAAACCCTAGTCGATATTTCTCGCCCTCGGGGGCCATCACCTTTGGGGGCTCATCCTCTCTCCGCTGCCTCTTAGGATTTCTAGAGCCCCATCGCCCCCCTCCTCACCTCTCAGCGGCCTCTTGCCCTCGTCCTAGGCGGCAAGGGATGCTAAATTCGAGATGCTGTCTAAGAGGTTGATGTGCCACGAATAGAAGGGTTGCGCTGCCTCCTCTAGCACAGCGGCGGCTGTGGTGGCGGAGAAGGAGGAGGGGGTGGAGGCGGTCGAGGCAGAACTGAACGTCATGGCGGCGGGATTGCTCGCCCTTGAGCTGCTCCTCCCGCGCCACAACCTCCGTTGCTGCACAACTTCTTGCCGTTCTCGTAGTTGTAGATGTTCAACCGCTTCTGAGGCAAGATGTTGACCTCCCGTGCCCCGCCATCTCCCCGATCTCATGTGTTGCGGATGGTACATGAAGTGCCACTTGGAAAAAAAAATTGAGTACATGCAAAGGAAGGCAAAAGGCCATTGGAAAAATAGAGAAGCAAAGAAACGGGTAAGAAAGAAGGAAAGGTTCTCAATCGAATAAAGAGAAAAAACCCACTGTAATGGTAGGGCGGTCGGGAGGACAATAGATAAACCGGTTCCCTTCAAATATTTCAAACATCACCACGTGGCATTTTTGTTGAGAATTAATAGATAGGTATAGATTGTTGAGGGGACTAGTGAAAAAGCTATAGCGGTTGTTCGAATAGCTCTACCTAAACAAACCCTTTGCAAAAACTTCAACCAGGCCCAATATGCTTTAGGTTCCTGAATGGAAAGATCATGTACATGCATTGTGGATGAATGGATTTTTATGCAGGGTAAGGTCAAAGACATAGAATTGAAAGGTCATACGGACAGTGTTGATCAGCTATGTTGGGACCCAAAGCACCCCGATTTAGTTGCTACTGCAGCAGGGGACAAGACCGTTCGCCTTTGGGATGCTCGTAGTAAGTACATCCATTCTTGTTGTGCAAGCTCAGATTTATAGATGGCTGTGTGCAACATCAGCCCTTTTTTTTTTTTCTGCAACTGTAACTTTCTATTTCATTTCTAGTCATCTTCTCTTACCTTAATAAACTTGTCACGCATCACGTAGTATCATGATTTAATCTTTTTCGAATACACAGTAATGGCTGAAATATAAGTGTTTATTTCTTTCTATCTTGAAACTGAACTCGCTGTATCAATCACCTACATCAAGGCTAGAAGTGCTGGAATTCCTACTATTTTAATGCTACCAAAACTTCTCTGCATACTAATCTGTTGGTTTTCGTAGGTGGAAAATGTTCCCAAAATGTTGAGCTTAGTGGAGAAAATATCAATATCACATACAAGCACGATGGTACTCATATTGCCGTTGGTAACAAGGTATGCTAAAAACCGCTTTTTAAAGAGCTTATACCAGAATCTTGTAATATTCTTCCATGTTGTACAATTGAGAAATTAAAGGGGCGACAGAATGAGAAGTGTATTATGAAGTGTGCGGAAAGAATTAGGATGGGAGATCAAAAGGGATGGCGAATCATTAGCTATCAAAAACAGTTATTTCTAATATATCGGGTGTTCGAAAAATAACATCTAAACTAACATTGATTTTTTATCGACATTATGGTATTCCTTGGTATTCCTCTATCAGTTGATTATGAATGCTCTTTTTATTTTTTCTTCTTCTTTAATTTTTTATGTGCAGGAGGATGAATTAACAATACTGGATGTTAGGAAGTTTAAACCTATTCACAGGCTCAAGTTCAATTATGAGGTAATTTTCAATTTGACTTTTCATTTAGAATGAAATTCTCATGAGCACATTATTTCTTGAATTTAGCTTTAATTTCACATGGCCTTTTCTTCAGATAAATGAGATAGCATGGAATAAGACCGGAGACCTGTTTTTCATTACTACGGGAAATGGTGAGAATCGTCTTCCATCTACCTATTTTATTTTCATAGTGTAGCTTCACCAGAATAAACCTCAGCATCGTACTCGGATTTGTACGTCAATATAATTTGATATTGTGACACCCCAATAGTCTCACATCGAATGGAAAAAGGATTGTGATTGGGAATATAAGGGACTATGAACCCTAATAATAATAGCTGGGCTTAAACATTTTCAGCCAGTGGTTTGAATCCAACAAATTATTATTGCTAGTGGATCAGATCGTTACATTTGGCATCAGAGCCGGTTCACCGGCCGAAAGTGTGAGGCAGTCCTCACTTCGCCTAATGATTTTCGACTATGTGTGTAATGGGCTGATAAGGATGTCAGGGCCTAAATTGAGGGAGTTTGTGACACTCCAATAGTCCTACATTGGATGGAAAAATATTGTGATTGAAAATATAAGGGGCCATGAATTCTAGAAATAATAACCGAGCTTAAGCATTTTGGGCTGATGGTTTAGGCCTACCAAGTTATTATTGCTAGTGAGTCGGGTCATTACGCATACTCATTTATGTCACTTTAAACTGATTTAGAATATTTTGATGTTGTTTTGCTGTTTATGTAGGTACTGTTGAGGTGCTTGCATATCCATCCCTGAAGTTGCGCCATAATTTAATGGCTCACACAGCAGGTTGCTACTGTATTGCAATGGATCCTCTAGGAAGGTGATATAGTTTTTTTAAAAAAAAATTATTTATATATGTTACTGCTCTTCACAAATGCAACAAATATTAATAAGGAATAGTGATTCTAGTCAAAGTCGATTATTTTAGAATATCCTGAGGACAACAATCCCTGCTTTCGCTCGAATAGTGTTGCCCTGCACTTTATTCGCCGCCGTTATACCGCAACTGTTAAAGTTATCGCCATTGTTGCAGTTAGCTTTTGCCATTGTCATAGCTCTCCCTGTGGTATCAAACCAAAAAACATAGAATTGACTTTTTTCTTCATTATTCTGCAATAGTGCTACAAAAATTCGTTCTCTCTTAATTTACTTGTGAACCAAATTATCCAAGGTGTTCTAATACTACCATTGCGTATGCTCGCTTGCTTGAATCATCTGCACTTTTTCATTGTTTTTCTTTTTAAAAAAAATTGTAATTTAGAAAAGCTCCAGCATTCATGATAAAAAATAATCAGTTGAAATCATTCTCTGTTGCTTTTCTCAAGATGTGGCCGACTCTAACATTAAATTGTTAGATTTGGTGACGAACTGGCGATACTCCATCCCATTATGTTACCTTTCATTGTGCGGTCCATTAAAAGTTTTTTCTTTCTTTTTTTTGAGATTCCAATGATACATCACAGCCTGTGCTCGCCCAAGCGCTTTAACGAAGTTTCTCTTTCATCACATTTTAATGCTGTATTGGTTGCTTCTACGTCTTGAAAATTGTGTTTTCTGTAATTTTTGGAGCATAAAAATGATAAAAGCTCGGATGATTGAATTCCTTTGCAAATTACTTGAAATTTGGCAGGTATTTTGCTGTTGGAAGTGCGGACTCACTCGTCAGCCTCTGGAATGTCAAAGAGATGTTGTGCATCAAAACATTCACAAAACTCGAGTAAGTTTCTTACACCTACGAAGTTGGCAAGAACAGAAACCTATCAGCTTCTAATGCAAGAAATTTGGTTTGTTAAATTCCTTTTTTCTAATTCTTTGGGCTGATAAATGTAGGAAACCTCGCTCTGAATATCATGATTACAAAAATCTTGTAGTTTAAGGAAGCAGTATGTTTTTTTTCAAAAATTTCCAGGGCGAAGTGAAAATTGTGATACTCATTGTCGATTTTGGCAATTTGGCCCATTTTTCTCCATTCTCTCTTTTTTTTTTTTCCTTCTTTTTTTTTTACTAAATTTATTTCAGCACAATATTACATCCCATTTTCTCAGACCTGTGAAAATATAGTTTTAGTCCTCGACAAAAGCTCAAATAATTTACATTTCAGGTGGCCGGTAAGAACCATTAGTTTCGACCATACTGGAGAATACATTGCCTCAGCGAGTGAAGATCCTGTTATTGACATTGTATGTATATATCAAAGAATCATTTGCTACGCGATAACATTATCAGAAATTTAGCTTTTTTTTTAAAAAAAATAATGGCCTGATCATTTATCGAACTATATATTTAGGCCAATGTTCAAACCGGACGATCAGTTCATCAGATACCGAGTAAGGCGGCGATGAATAGTGTGGAGTGGAACCCTAAGTACAATCTTCTAGCTTACGCCGGAGATGACAAGAACAAATACCAGGCCGACGAAGGTACTCTCGACTAAACTGCCCTCAGTAAATTTAAGTAAAAATTATACGAGTACGCGTGCTATAGTTGGTTATTTGGTAAGTGTCCCTGTGTCCCTGAATTCGGTTCTTTTTCTCTTTTTTCCATTTAAACCCCTTGGGAAATGTTTTTTTTTTTTTTTAATCTAAAAAAAATTCATCAGGTTTTATCTGATCTTAATGGTGTCCATTAGAGAAGTTTAAATTGCTCGATCAAGTTTCATCGAATTCCATCTTAGTAGTAAGAAAGGTTCATTTACGTTTCTGACATACCCTAGTGGGAAAACTTCATATCATAAAAATGTTAATCGAATGGCCGAAATATACAAAACAAAAGCTGAAGGACCTGTTAGGGCACCTTCGGATTGGAGTGAGTGAGGGGGGGGGGGGGGGGGGCGGGGGGGGTGAGAAGTGAAGTTTCCGCATAAGCGACATCTTCGTATGCTTGTTTTGGCGTGAGAAAGTGCTGTAACTGCAGTTACAGATTCACCTTACTTCACCTGCACTGGACTTTTTGCTTTATGAGGTCCGAAGTCGTCTTCCTCCACTCTTTACTTCCCAAAGAAATTTTTAAAATTTCGTTTATCTAACATTTCTAGCCCAAAAGTTTTATAATTTATTAGCAAATATTAGGATTAAGTGATTGATGATAAAGCAAATACTAACAATGCCAAAAAGCTACTTATTAGTATAATTCTGGGTGTACATGGTTTGGTCCCAAACTGAAAAGCAAAGCAAACCAAATAAGATTATTTGGTTCGGTTTATATGGTTTTCGGTTTCAGTTCGGTTCGAGCACATTTCTTAACCGAACCGAACCGAAACCAAATAGTAATATCTTTTCCACCTTTTTAGCTAAACTATTTACTACAATTTAATATTTATCATCAAATCATGATCACATATCAACATATTTTTTGAAATTGTGTGTGGTTTCAAGAATGATTCAATTTGTTCATTAGAAATTCTAAAAATTAATTGCAAAACCGAACCAAACCAACTGTTTGGTTTGGATCGGTTCTTAGTATAATTCGGTTAGGTTCGGTTGTAAGTATAGTTTAAGTTTCATCACCTCACTTTCAGGTCTGTAACCTTCATCAAAACAAATAACAAAACGAGAAGTCAGACTTCCGAGAAACTTAAAACTACACTGCAATTGAATTCCACCCTTCATTTAAGCTTTCGCTTTTGCCGATCCAAACCAACGAAAGGCTTACAGTCGGAAGGATGTTCGTAATTTTTTTCCTTTTTTAAAAAAAAGCTACATTTTGAACGAATCGACTTGTTTTTGTAGCCTTGTGTTTTTCGATATAACAGTGGCAGTAACATTGGTTTTTCGCGTGCAGGTATATTCCGGATATTTGGTTTCGAAAGCAATTGAGAAACCGAAGAAAAGCTGCAGATTTTTGCTGTTATCAGAAGTTTACTTACCGTCGATCAATGTATGGCCCCCTTATCGAAATACCTGATTTTGCTGTTCTTGTGTTGTTGTTTTTTTTTTTTTTGAGTGCATTTTCAATTTGGTACCTTTTGATTTGAAGTGACTTATTTTGCTATCTTGAGGTTTTTTCATTTTTATCTCGCTAATAAAACCTGCCGTTAAGTAAGGTAGTAAAATGATAATCAGAGGGTGGCAAAGTATAGTTTTTTACTTACCTGTAATCACGTGGTTCGGAATGTGTATCAATTTAGTATTCTACTTAACAGCAGGTTTTAACGGCGATACGAAAGTAAAATTATAGGATAGAACAGTGAAACACTTCAATCCACAGGGGTATTAAAATGAAAATGCGGGGGGCAAATTGAAATTTTCCTTTTTTTTCTTTTTTTTTTTTTTTTTTTTTTTTTTTTTTTTTTTTCTGGGTTCTAGATACCGCAAATTTTCTCTCTTCAATCTGTGTTTGTGTATGTAAAATTGTTGCTCTTTTTTCTGCATGGAATCTGACACTATTTGATGTATGAGTATTTTAATCAGTCTTTTTCTATATTTACTTTATTTGTTTATAATAAGATAAATTATGACATATATTATCCTCAAATTATAGGTATATCCAAATTATAAATATCAAAACCCTTGGAGGAATAAAAGTTGAGCCTTTTAGGCTGCGTTTGGTTCGGGTATAAGCAAAAACTGGTTATTTCTGAAATTGGTATAAGTTCAGGTACAAGCATGAATTAAAATAATTTTGTATTTTGTTGAATATAAAAATTATAGCGGGGATAAAAAAAATTATGTTTGGTAAGTTAAAGAGAAATAAGAAGAATAGAGAGGACTAAAATTTTAATTTAAGATAAAAATTTGACTGATATGATTTTAAATATTTAATTTAAAATATTTATTAAAAAATTTATATTTTACTTATATATAAAAAAAATTATTAAAAAATTTTATCATGTAATTTAGTAAAATTATATGATAAATTTATTAAAAATTAAAGTTAAAAATTTTAAAAGCTATAAAATTTAAAATTTAAAAATTTAAAAATATTAAAAATTTTAATTTTAATTATATTAAAAAATTATAAAAGTAGAAGCAAAAATTTTAATTTTAAAATTAGTATAAATTTTAAAAAAATTATAAAAAAATTTGTATAAATTTAAAAATTTTAAAATTAATAAATTTTTAAAAAAAATATAAAAAATTATATTTTTAGATTTATTAAAAAGTAAGTTAAAAATTTTAAAAATTATAAAAAAAAATAAAATTTAAATTTTATAAATTTAAATATTTTATAATTTAAAATTTTTTAATTTAAAAGAAAAAAAAAAGGAAAAAAAAAGTAAGTGGAACAACTCCACTTCCACATGGGGGTGATCTAATAACTTGCTTAGGGGTGGGAACAAGCAGTTTCCACCTTTTTCTATCTTGTTTGGTATAACTAGGGGGATAAGGAGTTACTTTCCAAACGATGCCTTAGGTTCTGCTTAAGGCAATGTTTGGTTCGGAGATAAATTTAAGAGGTATAAATTTTTTTATATCTGGGATAGCTTAGCTATTCCGGGATAATGAAGTATAAAAGTAAAATTGCATTTGGTTGAAAAGTTGGTATTATCTGGAATAGTTAAAATTGTTTTTAGTTAAAATTATGGAATAGTAGAGGATAATAGAAAAAGAAGATAGAATTTTTATAAAAATACCAACTTTGCCCTTAGCTTTTTTTTATAGAAAAATTAATTTAATTATTATATTAAATTTGAAGCAATTTAATTATAAATAATAAATTATATCTTACGTTAAAAAAATAATATTTTTTATTTTATATTATATTTTAAGAATATAAATAATAAATTATATTTTATATTATATTTTTTATTATAATTTATATTTTATATTATAATTTATATTATATTTTATATTATAATTTATATTTTATATTTTTTATTTTATATTATATTTTATATTATAATTTAATTATAAATAATAAATTATAACTTTGCCTATTCACTGCCCTAGGAATAAAATTCTATTTTATAGGGGAAGAGGAATAAGGCTTAACGGGTTATCCCAGGATAACTCATTAAGCCAGAGAAAAAAAAAAAATTATCCTATGTCATTTTATAACACTGTTCCTTCTTTATCCTCCTACCAAAGTAGGTTGCGTGAGAAAGTACAATAAACAAATATGTTGTTAGTTTTTGTATGTAATATTATATGCCCATATATTTTTCGTTTGTAGATCTGGTGGTCTCTATCTATACTCGTCAGCTTTACCTGCGATTTTTTTAGACAAAAATAATTAGTATTCATACTTACAAATTTATAAGTAACCCTCCCCCATCCCTCTCCTACACGCCCCATACATATATATATATATATATATATATATATATATATATATATATATATAGGTCATTGGTGCTACTAATATTTTAATCTTTGGATTAAAGGATGTCCGGTTAGAATGATAGTAGTTTTTTAGGATTTAGTGGGTGGTTGGTTAAATAGTAAAAATTTTAGAGAATCACTATAATTTCAACCGTATATTTTTTTATCTAAGAATTAAAAATTTGGTAGTATCAATTGCTTGGTGCTATCAATAATGTTCCAACCGAATTATATATATATATATATATATATATATATATATATATATATATATATATATATATATATATAAAAGAGAGAGAGAGAGTAGAGTTTATATACTTTTAAAGTAAATCCAATTATACTTCTAAATTTTTTATTATTATATTTATATTGAGTTTGTGCTACTGTACTTTTTCTTTTTTTCTCTTTAGTTTATTTTATAATAGCACAAATCTCGGTATGCTTTGAAAAATACAGAGGTTTCCATGCTCTCAAGTTGTTTTCGATGTTGGAATTTCGAATGGACGATCGGCTCCGTTAAACTTAATTTAGAGTATTTAAAAGCTCTAGAAATTAAATTTTGTAAATTTTCGATGTCATTTTTCTAGTAATCAAATGGTTCAAAATCACTAATTTTAATAGCAGTGGTGAGCCGTTTGCAGGTTTAGCGGTGTAGAAATATTCAAATCACGTAAAAGTTTGATAGAAATTTTTTTATACTGTATAGAATAAGATCAATATCTTTAATCTAAAATTTTAGTATCATATCATCACATTTTGTGAGATTTTTATTTTTAGCTGTTGATTTTGAATCCTTTCGATCACTAGGTAAATGATATCGAAAAATCGCAAAATTTATTTTTTAGATATTTTAAATATTCTAAATCAAGTCTAACGAAACATTCGGAAGTCCCAACATTAAAAACAATTTAGGAGCACGAAGAGCTCCGTGCTTCTAAAAACACACGAGTCCTACTCTCTCTCTCTCTCTATATATATTCAAAATTACGAAGTCTTTCGTGCTTGTAAATTATTTTTGATGATGAAACATTTGATTCGACGATTTGTTTTGTTAGGCATAGTCTAAACTAAAAATCAAATTTTATAAATTTTTTGACATTATTTACTAATTAATTAAAAAGTCTTAAAAATAACTATTTTAACTGACGGTGCGATATATTTGTAATTTCAACGGCACAAAATAATTTAAATTACGTAAAATTTTAATAAAAAATTTTACATAAGACTATGTTATCTACTGTATATTGTGTGATATTTTAAATAGTAAATTATATTACAATCTTATAAAAATTATATATATATATAATAATAAAAAGAGAAGCACCTTTGGAGTAATCTTACACTCGCCCGCGAACAGGTATGGATAAGGATGTGATTATTTAAAAATTAAGTAATCAAATTATTTACGGATATGATAAAAGTTAAAAAAAAATTAAAAATTACAAAAAGAAATATGGTAATCAATGACAGTGTTTACAGGGAGAAAATTATTTTTATAAATATAAATTTGCTTGAATTATTTAAAAAAAAATAAATCAAGGGACCAAATGCAAAAATAAAAAATAAAAAAAAATAAAAAAAAAATATTGTAGGCTTTCGAGGGCGAATATATTTAATAAGCTATAAAAAATTACCTCAAATATATAAGCACCTCAGACGGAGGATTGTTTCGAAATTTCTGATAATTTTGGGGTCTCCATGCAATTTCTTCACCAAACCAACGAAACTTTTTTGCACATTAAAAAAAACAAAAATCGCCTTTTCCGATGATTGAATCAAATCATTCGGAAAAAAAAAAAAAAAAAACGCATCTTTCTCTCAAATCCGATACAACAAATTTCTCCAACAAATCCCTGGTAAGAAGATACAATCATTTCTCCCATCCACGAATCATTTATTTACTCCCATAATCCTATTCCCAATTTCCGATCCCATTTTGATTCTTTTTCTTTGATGGGTTTTTCCCCAAATTTTCCAAATCCCCAATATTTTCTTTTGATTCCATCAAAAATGAGTATAATTTAGATTTTTTTACTTAGTTTTGATCCTGCCCCTTTTTTTCCCCACCATTTTTAGTGATTTATAAGCAATTTTTTGTTGTAAAGTTGTGATTTTTAACTCATTGGGAGTGTATAAAAAGATTTTTGCTTTAATTTTTACCACTCCAAAAGTGCACTTTTTTTTTCAAGTAATTTCATTTGCTTTTTGTTATTATTATTACATTGTTTCTTAATTTTGTTATAATTTTTCTAAAAGGGGTGTTCTTTTTTATTCTTGCATTGTAGAACTTGATAACTCAGTATAGTGTATGAATAGTGTAGGATTTATTGTTATTATGCTCTAAAAAACCAAAAAAAAAAAAAAAACCTATTATACTTTAGCACAATTTGAGATCACCGCCCAAACTTTGAAATTGAAAAAAAAAAAAAAAAAAAACACTTAAACAATTTGTTTTGAGGCTGTTTATGTCGCAAAATCGCAATTTTTTTTGAAGGGTTTATGGAGTGTTCTAAGTTCGAATGGTGATCTCGATTCGCGCTTAAAGTTCGAGTGGTTTCGGGGCCTTTTTCCGAATTATTTGTGCCTCATAAAAGTGTAGGTTTACTCAAATGAAATTGCTTGATTTTGCGAGTTCTAGATCGAGCTTTTGTTGCACTTTCGAAGCCATTATAAGTTACTTTTAGTTTTATGAGTGTGTGATGCAAATCCGAAAGATTATTTGTTTTTATATGCTTCTATTCCTCTTTTAGTTTTTTTTCTTCCTAGCAGGCTCAGCTGACATAAATTCGATCGAGTTTTGTGAAATCCAAGATGAGTAGTCTCAAATACGACGAGGAAAAGCTGTCGTCAGGTGCGAGATTGGAAAATTTTTGTTCATAGAATTGAGAGCTTCATTATAACTGTTAATGAGATCTTCAATTCTAGATTTAATGGAAGCACTGCTAAATTTAACGAAATTCCCAATCCGATAAAAAAACAAAACTTGAGGGGAATTTTTATGAGGGCGTATGTTGATATTTAGGATCTGTTTGGGCCATCTGGAGCTTGCGTGGCGTGTTTATTTAAGTAGAGTTGTTTGAAGGAGCACTAAAAGCTGTAATCGCCCTAAAACTTCTCGTTGCAGTGCAAATTGAAGCTGCATAATTAGAGCATCTGCTTTTGGTTCCCGAAAGCTCATTTCAACTTCCCAGCACGGCAAAAGCTCCGTACTTTTTGTTTGTTCAACTAACAAATGCGGCGTAGATAAGCTACTTGCCAATTTTTTAGGAACTTCGAAACAAAGTCTGTTCTTCTAAAGACAATTGCAAACTTGTCCATGCAGTTATTCATCAAACAAATTGGATTGGGTTTGGCTAACACAAACTATTTTAACACTGCTGAGTTGCATCACTGCTTCATGTAACGTGGTGTATACGCGTACCCATCTCTGTTTAGAGCATCAAATGTATCATCAAGTGTACATAGAAACAAGGTCGAGTCCGGTTTTTACTGGATGATACTTATGTTTGTTTGATTACTTGATTTTCTCATTTCCAAACGATTATTGTGCTTCATTCAACTGCGTGCAACATGACCTGCAATTAATCACTTAAGGTGGTTAAACTCGAGAGCTAACTCCTTGCTAACATTAAAAAAAAGGAAGAGTGTTGTTAGTATCATTGATTATTTATGCAATTTGGAGTCACCGATACTTGCATGGGATTAGGAGTTAAGCTGTTGGGATTAGGTGAAACTCATTTTCCGGAAAATTTTGGGCACTGACGAAATATCTGCGGAGCGTTTGTTGTACTTTGGCTCAATACTCAGACTAAAACTCTTTGTTCTTTTAACAGGTAAGAAAAAGCTGAAGGAATTATTGCTTAAAAGCGATAACCGCATTTGTGCAGATTGCAGCGCCCCAGATCCTAAATGGGCGTAAGTGCATTTAACTTGTACGAGAAAATGGCAAGTCGACCGTATCTAAATTTTGTAATAGGCATACTTTTTTAATTTTCTTTATTTTTTTCATTTACTTAACAAAAATAGTCCAATAAAAGAGTGGATCTACGAAGAGAGGAGTATTGATCGATGAGATTGAGACTTGAGTAATTGAAGTAGTATTGTACTGAAGAATTGAAAATGATTAGCATTTGCATAGTTGATTATTTACTGCTAATAACGTCCGAATATATCTGGGTAGGATGTAAGGAAGAATCACTCATGAACTTGAGATGGTTGATACGGTGAAGAGCCGCATAATAACATTCTTCAGATATCAGATCAGAAATATCTGCCGTGAAAGGTCAAAATGAATACGAAGGAAGAGTATTATCAATTTGCGATGTCAACTATACCGCTACTTTAGATCTGTCTTTGAGTTGGTGGACTACGAATTCTCCTTTTAAATTTTCTATCTCGTGAGTAGTTCAATGATTTGGATTTGCAGGTCGGCGAGCATAGGGGTATTCATATGCTTAAAATGCAGCGGCGTGCACAGGAGTCTTGGCACGCATATATCGAAGGTATCATTTATACATTAACATATTCATCTTAAATTATTATTTTAAACTATAATTTTCTTGAGTTGGGCTAGAATACTATCGGTAAAAAACGGGCTCCGTTGCTACTGATTTGTTTTCGATGACGGAGCCTCTGAATCGATGATCGGCGCCGTTGAACATGATCTATACCTCTTGAAGTATTGAGAAACCAAATTTCAAATCTTTTTGACATCATTGACGTAATGATCAAAGTGCTGTAAAATTTATAATTTTAATGGTCGATATGAGACGTTTTCTCGTTTAATGGCGTAAAGATATCTAAATCAATTGAATTTTCGTTAGAAAATCTTTTAAACTATTTAAAACAAGATCTATACTCTTGATCTTGATCACAAGACTCATATCATCACTTTTTGAAAATATTTATTTTCAGCCGTTCATTTTTGTGTCCACTTGATGGACAAGAGAACAATATCGGAAAAATACGAAATTTGATTTGCAAATAGTTTAAATGGTCTAGATCACAACATTACCAATCGTCGATTTGGAAGCCCCATCATCGAAAACAAATCGGTAGCAACGGAGCTTGTTTGCTACCGATAGTATTCTAGCTCAACTCTTACCTCTTAAAATTCATATTGTTTTTAACTTGTTATAAAGTCTACATATATTAAATAAATTTTTAATTTCTTTGTCTTGTTAGTTGCTATTATTAAAAAATTACACCCTTTGATTAATAGTTTTCGGTATTAAATATTTAATTAGTGTTAAAAAAAATTAAGTATCAAATAGTTTAAATAAAGGGGCAATTTTTTATATACCCTTAAAAATTTCCCTGTTTTCAGATTTACCCCTCTTAGAAGGCTAATATTAAAACTACCCTTCTTACGTTCCAATTTCTTTCCAAAATACCCCTGAAGCTAAACTCTATTAGTATACCGTTTGGAACTGCCGTTATCTGCGTGAAATTACCATTTTGCCATTTCAAATATACCCTAAACCCTAAACCCGGGCAAAATAGGTATATCTGATAGTTTTCAACTCCGATTATTATTTAACTCTAGTTTAACCCTAGTTAACTTAACAAAGGGAAACGGTATGGGCATTATTAATAACGGTGGAACGTATGAAAGGTATATTGGAAAGAAAAAAAATAAGAGGGGTAAATCAGATATTTCTTCAGATTTCAGGGGTACACAGGCAATTATTCCTTTAAATAATTACTGATGTTAACTTGGCCCTCCCTTGAATTGTGTTCTAGTTCGGTACCTGCACATATTGATAGGTGAAAGCATTGAAAGGGTAGATAGCATTTGATAATGATATTGATGGAAATATCAAATTATTCGTACTTATTTTTTTATCGACGGCGACCGTTCAGGTTCTTTCGGTGACGTTAGATGAATGGACGGACGATGAGATCGACTCTATGGAAGAAGTCGGAGGAAACTCCTATGCTAATGCAATATATGAGGCGTTTCTTCCCGAAGGATATTCCAAACCTAAGCCGGATTCGTCTCACGAGGAAAGAGCGAGTTTCATCAGGTAAACTTTAATCGGCATCTTGTTTATTCACTTTATTGTACACACAGTAGAAAGTGACTGCTCCTGAGAAGCTATTTTATGATCCATTTAGGTCAAAGTACGAGTTACAGGAATTTCTCAAACCAAGTCTGCGGATCGTTTCTGCGAAAAGCTCTTTCCAGTCTTGTGATTCTGGAAAAGTCAGCTGTTCTGGCTCGGACAGTTTCAAGAGTTCAGTAAGATATTATTTTCTTTTAAGTAAATTAAGAAGTAGCTTTTATATATATATAGAGAGCTAGGATCCTGTGCTTTCGAATGTACGGAGGCCTCCGTGCTGGTAAGTTGTTTTTAATGATGGGGCATTCGATTCGGCGATCGGTTCCGTTATACATGATCTACACTGTTGGAACTATCTTGAAATCAAATTTCATAATTTTTTTGTTTCGTTTGCCTAATGAATGAGTGGCCCCAAAATAAACGACTGAAAACAAAAATTTTATAAAAAATACTAATAAAAAACTTAAATTTCAAATCGGAAGTTTTTATCTTACTCTTGATATTAAGTAGAATTTTTTATTAAAGTTTCGCGTAATTTGGATTGTTCTACGCTGTTGAACTTACAAACATACAACATCGACCGTTAAAATAGTCATTTTTGAGATCCTTTGATCACTTGATAAATGATGTCGAAAAATTATGAAATTTGGTTTTTAAATAGTTCTAATAGCGTGGATCATGCCTAACGGAGCCGATCGTCGAATCGGATGTCCCATCATCGAAAATAATTTACAAGTACAGAGGCTTATGTACTTTCGAAAGCACAGAAGACGTACTATATATATATATACACACACACCCTTGTATGTACAAAGTTTTCCGTTCTATAAAACATTCCTACATTTGACGCAAAATCATCCTTCCGCCATGAATTGGACGACTCCGAATAAGGGCATTCTCGAAGAAGCTGCACTTTTAATAGGTGTATATGAAATATCTGATTATATGATGCAAAGCGTTTACTGAGGTTGTAAATGATCATGAATATTGTTCCAAGATGGTGCTAGTTTATGATCCTATGTTTAGAATAACCGTGTGATTATATTTTTTGTTCTTTTGACTTGCTAATAGGCGGGCATGGTCGAGTTCATCGGCATACTAAAGATTAAAGTGATTAAAGGAACTAATCTAGCCATCAGAGATATGCTAAGTAGCGATCCTTACGTCATCTTGACCATTGGGCAACAGGTAGTTTCTTCTTTTGTTCTTCATCTTAGTCATTTTTTTGTAGTTTACGAAAGAGTTTTCCGCAAAATGTACAAAGATAAAGAGCTAAATGCATGATAAGTATTGCGTTTTCTTTAGAGGGTGATATATTATTTTCTTTTTTGGCTAAATTATCCTTTTGGTGCTCAAACTATGAAGCGCGTGGCACTTTGGTTCTGAAATTTTAATCGATTGTAATTTCTAGCTTGACCTTTCTAAATTGTTGCAATCGAGTGCCACAATCCAATTTAGCTGACTAAATATTAACGCGTCACTAATGTAGAAGTAATATGGCATCTTAATCATTGTCATGTCATCAATCACAACACTTATACATCACCTCCCCATTAGCGACACATCCGTTGACTTAAAGGGGCCAACATCAGGAGGCCGGGTTGGCCGAGTCACTTCGAAATGGCAGGAGACTGGATTGGGTCCAATCGTGTTCGAAGTAGCGTGAGGCTGGTTGGGCTTTAAGTGAATTGGTTGTTTATTTCTAACAGCTCGAGCTTTTGGGATTAATGATCACCGACAACATCGACATTTAGTCGACTAAACTAGGTTTTAGGACTTCTTGCGACAAATCAGAAAGTTTGAGTCAGAAATTACAGCGAACTAAAGTTTGAGGACCACAATGCCACGCGCCTCATAGTTTGAAGACCAAAAGTGTAATTTAGCCTTTCTTTTTTCATCGAGCTCTGATAAGATGATAGCGTTGTGCAGAAAGTGCAAACCTCTGTTATCAAAAGCAATTTGAACCCTATCTGGAATGAGGAGCTTAAGTTGTCTGTTCCTCAAGATTATGGACCTCTGAAAATGGTATGTTCACTACCTCGACATCGATAATTGTTCGTTTCAGCATCTTAAACGGTCGGCAATATGGTTAAAGCCATTTTTCATCAAAACTATAAATTTGATGTGCAAATTCACGTAGACGAGTAATATTGGTCAATTAGATAGATCTAGTTTGGTAATGTGGTGTCTAAAACGTCCAGAAATTTCAAAATGCTTTCAATCTTTTCTTCTTTTACATTATAAAATTGCGGGTTAATTGCATACATGTCCCTGCAAATATGTCGAATAGCAATATATCCCTACCAAATTCAACTTTTCATATTTATCCCTTCAAAAATCCTAAGTTCTTCAAATCTACCCCTCTGGTTTAGTACCGTTTGGAATCTGTTTATATTTTAACAGATTTAATGTGAAATGACTTTTTTGCCCCCTTATAAATATATTCCTCCAAAAGTAATAGAAAGGGTAAAAAGGTAAATTCACTTTTTAATCTAACCAAGGTTAAGCATTTAACCTATGATTAACTCAACTTTTCTAGCAGAGATGGACGGTAGGGATAAATTTGAATAACGGTGAATTTTTGAAGGGATAAATATGAAAAGTTGAATTTTGTAAGGATATATTTGCTATTCGATATATTTGCAGGGACCTGTATGCAATTAACCCTAAAATTGCAGTTGCAGGCTTGCAGCCGCAATTTTTAAGCATTGGAGAAGAAAAGATAGCGAGCGCTTTGGAATCTTTTGGACCTTCCTTCTGTAGTTTAAAAATACTTTTCGCCACTACATTATCAAACTAGGGTTTTAGTCCACGAGAGTTCATTCTCCACTCTCGCCAAAAGTAGTAGATATCGAGATGATGAGGCGAGAAGCTTAAATCGCTTTTTGCCCCAAAAGCAGCAGTTCCAATCTAAAGCTTCTGCTTATTGCAGTAGTAGAAGGCTACGGAAGCAGCAGTACTCAAATATCACTTTTGCAGAACTTCCGGTCTGGCCAAACAGACCACCCTTAAAATGTACCTTCCATTTTAGTCTTTGTTCTTTTCCGAAAACAGCAAGTATACGACCACGACTTGCTGTCCGCCGACGACATAATGGGGGATGCCGAAGTCGACCTCCAACCGATGATAACTGCCGCGATGGCTTTCGGCGATACCGACCTGCTCGCCGACATGCCGATCGGGAAGTGGCTCAAGTCGCACGACAACGCCCTCGTCAAGGACAGCACGATCTGCATCGTCGACGGTAAGGTCAAGCAAGAGGTGTCGCTTAAGCTACAAAACGTCGAGTCCGGAGAAATCGACTTGGAGTTGGAGTGGATTCCTCTCAACCAGTAAAAAAGCTCTGGAATTTCCTCGGTTTATTGCCGCGCGCGCGATTCGTCGAACCAAGTTTTTGCTTCTTCCTTTGTTTTTGTGTGTGTGTGTGTGTGTGTGTGTGTGTGTGTGTGTGTGTGATTTCCTTTGAAGAACATGAGTGCAATGTATCAGCATCCTCTCTGAGGATTCTTTTTTCGCGGTAAAATGTATTGTAGTCCTTTGACTTTTGACGATTCGCGAGTCAGTCTCATTTAGGGATGTCAACGGTCGGATTCCTCCGACCGAATTTTTAAAAATCCGAACTGAATTCGAACCCAACTACATATTCGAACCGGAATCCTGCAGATTTTAGAAATTTATATCTAAATTTGAATCTGATCAAAAATTTAAAATTCAAATTCAAATTCGAAAATTTAAATTTAAAATAATTATTTTTTTAATATTATTTTAAAATATATTATATTAAATTTAATTTTTTTTTTGTAAAATTAATTCGGGTTCGGATTTTGACCGTGTGCGAATTTAAATTTGTCGAATTTTTATTTTTTATGTTCGTATTCGAATTTATATTTGTTTAATATTATGTAAATTTATTTTTTTTCGGATTCGGATAAAATTTTAAATATAGAAAAGTGACAGCTGTTAAAAAGAAAGGAATAATTGCCTGTGTAACCCTGAAATCTGAAGAAATATCTAATTTACCCCTCTTATTTTTTTCTTTTCAATATACCCTTCATACGTTCCACCGGTATTAAAAATACCCCTACCGTTTTCCTTTGTTAAGTTAACTAGGGTTAAACTAGAGTTAAATAATAATCGGAGTTGAAAACTATCAGATATATCTATTTTGCCCGGGTTTAGGATTTAGGGTTTAGGATTTTTTAGAGTTTTAGGGTTTAGGATTTTAGGGTTTAGGGTTTAGGATTTTAGGGTTTAGGGTTTAGGGTTTTTTAGGGTTCTAGGGTTTAGGGTTTAGGGTTCTAGGGTTTAGGGTTTAAGGTTTTTTAGCTCCCGTTTGGTTGAGGGGATAAGGGGGGAATAACCCCTTATCCCCTCATCTATACCCAAACACAAAAAAGGGGGGGGGGGGGGGATTTCCTAAACCCCTAGCTTCTGTTTGGTTGGGGTACAAGGGGGGATATCCCCCCTTGTACCCAAACCATAATGGAACGGGGGGGGATTCCTATCCCCCCCTTTTCCCACCTTGTTCGGTACAACCCCGAACAAGGTATCCCCCCTGGTACAAAAAAAAAAAAAAAATTCCTCTCTTTACCCTCAGCTCTCTCTCTCTCTCACTTCCATTATAACCCTTTCCATAATATTCATTTTATAAAATTAAAAAAATTAACTGTAATTTTATCATTAATTGACACTACTTATTAGTTGTTTAAAACATTATATATTACCAGTGGGATTTTTTGTAATGTTACAATAACATTACACCATTATTAAATTTAGATAATTATCACTGAATTTATATACAATTATATTTTTTAATTAATAGATAAGTACAATAAATATTAAATAGTACAAAATTAATATTAAAACAAATTAATTTGCAGTACATTTAACACTATTTAACACAAAAAATTGAATTTTTTTAATTATATATCTTACAAGAAATATTTATTATTATTTTTATATCAAATTAATAATTTTTTACATCACAGAAATTAACACTAATTTAATATATTATCTAATTAATTAAATCATATTTATTACAAATAACATAATTAAAAAGTTATAATACATTATTTATTTACCAACTTTTACCCATACATAAAAATGTCAAAGGGCATTTACGTCTTTTTACTCAAAAGTCAACTATTTATCCCTCTTATTCTTCATTCCCAACCAAACACTATTTTTCTTATACTGGTACAAACCTATATCCCAACCAAACACTATTTTTACTTTATCCTACCTTATACTCAATTTTATACTTGTACCTGGTACTACTAATTCCCACTAATTCCCGAACCAAACGCTACCCTAAGGGGGGGTTTAGGAATCCCCCCCCCCCCCCCTACGCGGAATAGAGGGAATGGGGGGGCGCGGTGACCGAGGCACCGCCCCCCCCCCCAACCTCTTTTCTTTTTCTATTTTGCACATTCTCTCTCCTCTCTCTCTCTCTCTCTCTCCAGGCATCTTTTTAATTTTTTTTTTTTTTTTTTTTTTTCTTTTTTTTTCCTTTCTTTTCCATACACTAATAAAAATTATATTTTTTATTTTTTAAATTAGAATTTTTTAATTTTAAAATTTTAAAATTTAAAATTGTTTATTTAATAAATATTATTTTTTTAACTTATTTTTTAATAAATCTAAAAATTTTATTTTATTTCAGTTTTTTAAAAAATTATTAATTTTAAATATTAAATATTAATATTTAATATTAAATATTAATATTTAATATTAAATATTAATATTTAATATTTAATATTAATATTACAATTTAATATTTAATTGTAAATATTATTTGAATTTTTAATATTTATCTAAATTAAATATAAGGTTGAATAATACCATAAATTTATTTAATTTTAAATTATATCATAAAGGGCAAATTAGTAAATAAAAATATTTAACCCCTCAATTCTTTTTATTCCTTTATTCCCAACCAAACACAATTTTTTCTTATTAGTCTTATTCTTCTTATTCCTATATAATTTACCAAACACAATTTTCTTTAAACCCGGTATAACTCTTAAACCGAACCAAACGCAAATTTACTCTATCCCCGCCTAAAACCATAATTTATACCTATCCCCGGTATAACTAAAACCCTCTTAAACCCGAACCAAGCGGAGCCTTAGGGTTTTAGGGTTTAGGGTTTAGGGTTTTAGGGTTTAGGGGTTTAGAGTTTAGGGTATATTTGAAAAGGCAAAATAATAATTACACACAGATAACGGCAGTTCCAAACGGTATACTAACAGAGTTTAACTTCAGGAGTATTTTGGAAAGAAGTTGAAGAGGTAAATCTGAAAACAGAAAAATTTTTAGGAGTATATAAAAAATTGCCCCAAAAAGAAAGTACCAAAAGTGAAGTTACTTTTTTTTTTTTTCTTATTTTTAAAAAAACTTTTCTCACTGTTAGGGATGTGAACAAGTTGGTTTGGGGCGGTTTTCGTAAAACCCAAACCCGTACTCGAATTCGAGCCCAAATCTAAATCTGAAATTGTACCTGCTAACAAATATGAGAACTCATACCCGAAATAAAAAATCCGAACCCGGTAATTAAATGTACCAAATATTTTAATTATTATTAAAAGTAAATATCTAAAAAATATATTATATATATGATGGGGTTTTTTTTATTATCAAAATAATACCTATTTCAAGATTATTTCTGTAAAATATTTAGAATATTTTAATATTAGATTATTTATTATAGAGCAAATTTATCACTTTATTTATACATATAATTAAAGCCTAAATTCTTAACCTTTTTCCAATTATTTCAATAGAGCAAATTCTATTGCAAATATATTAGTTTTAAGTCAAAAAATTTCAAATTATTATCCCTAATTTTTAAAAATTTATTCTATGTTAAAAATCCTAATTTTTTTTTAAAAAAAAAACCTCTAAAATAAATTTAAAAAATAATAATTTTAAATATATAATTGTTTGTACATGACTCTTTAAACATTTTACATTAGATCTACTGGATTAGATTTTAATTTTAAAACAATAACCATCAAATTTTAGAATTTTTATAGACACCATTTTGACTTATAATTTTTTAAATTTGAGTTTTTGTAGTTAATTAAGTTTAAAGATTTTGTTAAATTTTACAGCTCAAGTAGCTAGTGACAGTTTATTAATTAAATTGTATTCGCTATAAGTAGTTTAAATCATTAAATTTGATAGAAATATGAATCAATTTGATAAAATTTTTAATTTATTTGACTAAAATTTATTTAATTTAAAAATCAAAAGCTGAGCTGGTCTCAATTGAAAAGAAAAAAAAAAAAAAAAAAATTATTTAGGTAGAGAAGCGAGAGGGCTTCATACAATTTTACCTAAAAATACAAAAAAAAAAGTAAAATAAAATAATTTTGGGAGTCCATTGATATTCACCCAGCTTTAAAATTCGTGTAATTCATGCGATGGAGGGCGCGTGATGACGGCGGATCGAACGGTCAAAGTAGTTTGGGCGACCATAATGCAGTCTCATGTCATGTCATGCCAAAAATTTTAGATTGTACCTTTTATTATAATTTTAAATTTTTAAAATTTATTATATACAACAGATATTTTTTGAATTCGTTATCTTGCGCAATCTACAAAAAAAAAAAAAAAAAAAAAAAAACGAAATATATTTTATCTATTTTTTTTTACTTTGAAAATAAAATAAAAAATTAAAATTAGAATTAGCATATATATATATATATATATATATATATATTATATATATATATATATATATATATATATATATATATATAATATATATATATACACTAGTGAAGTATCCGCGCGTTGCGGCGGATAGAAATTATTGATGTAAAATTTTTTTTAAACATCAAATAAGGGCAAACGAATAATATAAGTGTATTGTTTGTACTGTAAATAAGTAAATTATTTTGAAATTTGAAAATTAAACTACTGTAAATAATAAATGACTGTAATGATTTTCATGTAGATATGTAGACATCCATATTACCCGTGTCATCTAAATTTTCTACTACGAATTTAAAAAAAGAATAAAAAATAAAAATTTGAATAGAAAAAAAAGAGCTCATGAAATTTTGTAGCATGTTATCTCATCAAATTTATATCGCTTATGATTCTACCTTGATTCTTTGATTTAATTCAATCCGTCGCCTATTATCAAAAAAAAAAATTTGAGTTTATTCATTTTCTTTATAGTTTGTTGAATAATAATAATAATAATAATAATAATAATAATATAAAGGCAAAGAATAAATTCAAAATTTTTTCTTCGCTGGAGGCACCTTCAACCTCTACTTGAGGATCCTCCCCTGCCGCTAGATCCACACCACCTTCGGCTACTTTACGAAGCAGATGATGAGGTCTCTCTTCAACGGCAGGGCCTTGCCGATCCTAAATTGTTTCGGTCTACTCTCGAACAACGGATTCACAATCTTCTCCTGTAGAATTCGTATCAAAATCACAAAATATATCATCATCTAGGGCAAGAAAAGAAAAAAATACTAATAAATTCTTAAAATAAGATGATAATGTAGACCGATATTATTTTCTTATTCACCGCGACCGATGCCTTCCCACATCTTTTCGGAACTTGTCAAATTCAAACACATGGTAACCTATTAAACTCTAAAATACCAAAAATTGCCACAAATTAAACAAAAAAGAATGTTTTATTTGATAAATTTAAAGAAGCAACGATTTTAAACGAGAAATTATGAAAAAATACCTAAATCAATGCTTACGGCGCAAAAAGAGATTTAGGGATCGAAGGAAGAGCAGGAGATCGTACCATGATGCCACTTCAAGTAGAGCAAGAGTTGATGGAATTTATATGGCATAAAATATTAAACCAATAAATACCAATATCCAGGATCATAAATAAAATTGTAAAACAACTTACAGAGCGCCATCGAGAAGAAATTCTTTAGTAAAGAGCGGAAGCAAAAATTCGGTTGTAATACCAAACAGTACCGACCGAACTAGGTAATCTGGTTTCTCCTCCTTTCTCAGGCGTTCTTCCGTATGGTGTGGATTTAATGGATAATCTTACCAGAATGCACATGAGTAGGTGGCAGGACCAGTACCCCTTTATATAGATTCCAGATCGACTTTCCATCAAAGTCGGTTAGGATTCTATTTAATTTAAATAAATGGGAAAGGGATAAGATATACCATATCAAGTAATTCTATATCTTTTAGGATTGACCTTATCTATAGTAAATCCAAATTTAAATATAATTAATTATGCCACATATATGGAAATCCTAACAATCTCCCACTTGGCTTATATTAATTATATTTCATGAACGGATTTCTATATTCCAAACTTTATTGCGCATTATTGGAAACTTTATGGTCAAATACCTTAGAACTCACTTGATCCTTAACTCAAACTAAAAGACTACAATGATAGGAACTATGGCGGTCCACCTCTCTATATTGAAATTTTCCTTCCATAATTACCATATCATCTTCATCTCCTAGCCAAGCACTTTATATGGCACAACTTTATGAATGAACTAAAAACTATATGTCCATTCGTTAACAGACAAAACTTTATGTCTATTAAACGGTCCAATACAGCTGCATCAAAACTGTAACTTTATTGAAAAAAGATAAAAATAATGTCATAATCTTATACATCAAAAGAACTCATTAGACCCATGCTACAAACATGATCTTTATATGACCCAGGTGCTAGCCCCTTGGTCATTGGGTCTGCAACCATACACTTGGTACTGATGTATTCAATTCTAACATATCCTTCATTTATCTTCTCTCTCACCACAAGATACTTGGTGTCCAAGTGTTTACACCCCGTCGTAATCTTGTTGTTATTGGCAAAGGAAACTGCAGCTGAACTATCACAGAAAATCTTTATTGGACGAGCAATGGAGTCCACAATCTTTAAGTCTGTGATAAAATTCCTAAGCCAAATAGCCTGTGATGTGGTCTCATAACATGCAATGTACTCTGCAGCCATGGTCGAAGGAGCAGTAATGAAATCGCTCCACCAGCAAGCAGAAAAATATACCCAGTTGTAGACTTTCTGGTATCTGGGCATTCCGCAAAATCAGAGTCTGAATATCCGATCAGCTCCAAATGATCTGATCTCCTGTATATCAGCATATGATCCAAAGTACCCTTCAAATACCTCATAACTTTCTTAGCAGCCTTCCAATGCTCCATACCTGGATTACTTTGATACCTGCCAAGCAATCCAACGGCAAAAGCAATATCCGGACGTGTGCACGTCTGTGCATACATAAGACTACCAACTGCAGAGGCATATGGTATGGTTTTCATCTGTTCAATTTCTAATTGGTTCTTGGGACACTGAAAAGCATTAAGCTTATCCCCTTTCTGAACGGGAGCAACACTCGGTTTACAATTATGCATTTCAAAATTTTCCAAAACTTTCTTTATGTAGGCCTTTTGAGATAGACCGAGTAAACCTTTATGTCTATCTCTTTTAATTTCAATACCGAGAACATATGAGGCCTCACCTAAATCTTTCATTTCAAAATTTTGGAAAAGAAATTCTTTAGTGTCATGCAATAGTCCGAGATCATTACTGGCAAGCAAAATATCATCAACATAAAGGACTAAGAAAATTATTTTACTCCCACTAACCTTCAGATATATACATTGATCAACAATGTTTTCTTTAAAACCAAAGGTTAAAACGGTTTGTTTAAACTTTAAGTACCATTGTCGGGAGGCCTGTTTTAGTCCATATATTGATTTCTTTAATTTGCATACCAAGTGCTCCTTTTCTTTTTGCGAGAATCCTTCAGGTTGACTCATATATACCTCTTCATGAAGATCTCCATTTAAAAAAGCAGTTTTTACATCCATCTGGTATAGCTCGAGATCGTAATGAGCAACCAGAGCCATAATCACACGGAAAGATTCCTTTCTCGATACCGGAGAGAAAGTCTCTTTATAATCAATGCCTTCCTTCTGAGTAAACCCTTTTGCCACAAGACGGGCTTTGTATTTCTCTATGTTACCTTTGGAGTCCCATTTGATTTTATAAACCCACTTGCATCCTACAGGTTTAACTCCTATAGGTAACTCAACAAGATCCCATACCTTATTGTGGTTCATGGATTCAATCTCATCTTTCATGGCATTGTACCATTCTGTTGCATTACTGCTATTTATGGCTTCGGAAAAACTAAGAGGATCATCAAAGTTCTGACCATTCTCATAAAGATAGACAATATAATCGCTAAATATAGCCGGTCTTCTCTGTCTTGAGGATCTTCTTAAATCTATCTGATCATCCACTTGTAAATCTTGATGTGGATTATCAATGATAGGTTCACCTTCACTTTGTGGTTCCAAAATAACTTGTTGTTCTATTGGAACTGGAACCATCAAATTATTAGGAACAATAATGGGTATATTCTGTACAGAATCTAAATGCTCTTGAATTTCATCAAATTCAACGAATCGAGGTTCAGAGCTCCCACTAACTGTTTCATCCTCAATAAACCGTGCCGTTTTAGTTTCTGCAATCTTTATAGGAAGTGATGGACAGTAAAACTTATACCCTTTGGACCTTTCTGAATAACCAATAAAATATCCTGAAATGGTTCGAGGATCCAATTTCTTTATTTGTGGGTCATACAATTTGGCCTCAGCTTGACAACCCCATGTATGAAAATGTCTTAAACTGGGTTTCCTACCTGTCCAAAGCTCAAAAGGAGTCTTAGTGACAGCCTTAGTAGGGACCCGATTAAGAATATATATGGCAGTTTTGAGCGCCTCACCCCACAATGATATCGGAAGGGTAGAATTACTGATCATACTCCTGAGCATATCAATTAATGTGCGATTCCTTCTTTCAGCAACACCATTCTGCTCAGGTGTGCCTGGCATGGTGTACTGTGGAACAATCCCGCACTGCTCTAGAAACTTAGCGAAAGGCCCAGGAATTTGGCCTTTATCTGTCTGTCTACCAAAATATTCACCACCCCTATCTGATCTGACCACTTTTATCTTTCTCTCGAGTTGATTCTCTACTTCAGCCTTATATGCCTTAAAGGCATCTAATGCTTCAGATTTCTCTTTAAGCAAGTAAAGATAGCCATATCGAGAGTAGTCATCAGTAAATGTGATAAAATATTTATGGCCAGTAAACGTAAGAGGGAGAGGTCCGCATATATCCGTATAAATCAGCTCTAATGTTCCATCACACCTTTTGGCACCTTTAGAGGAGGTTTTGGTCTGCTTTTCCTTTATGCAGTCCACACACGTTCCAAAATCAGAGAAGTCAAGATCATCCAAAATTCCTTCTCTAATCAATCTTTGGATTCTCTGTTTCGATATGTGTCCCAACCTCCTATGCCATAACATGGATGACTTTTCATTATTAATGCCACGTTTTGATCCAACATTTCCGTGCATGGTAAGAAGGATTTCACTATACGAATGATCTAAAGATACTTTATATAGATTATTTTCCAAAAGACCAGAGCCAACTATCTTAGATTTGTAGGATAACGAAAAAACTTTATTATCAAAATTGAAACTATATCCCAAACCAACAAGTTTCGAAATAGAAATTAAATTCTTTGAAAAATTTGGAATATAAAAAGTATCACTTAGATCCAAAACATAACCACTAGAAAGAACTAATCTAAATGTTCCTATAAATTTAACTTTAGATGGATTTCCTTCAGCAGTATAGATAGTGGCTTCATCTTTATTGGATTTTCTACGGTTTAGAAATCCATGCACGGAATTCGCCACATGGCATGTGGCACCAGAGTCAATCCACCAAGTATTAGATGGAACAGAGACTAAATGCAACTCATGCATCAAAACCAGAAACTTACCTTTCTTCTGGAGCCATTTCTGATACTTTAGACAGTCTTTCTTTATATGACCCTTTTTCTTGCAAAAGAAGCACTTGGGAGTCCAATTACTTGATTGGCTTTGTGAACCAGACATGACTTCCATGTTTTTCTTTTTTGAGTCATTCTTGCCTTTACCATTCTTAGTACGCTTTATTTGTCCCTTGTGAGAAATAAAGTTAACTGTATTTTGTTTTTCTTGTATCAATCTGCCTTCCTCTTGCACACACATGGTCAACAATTCATTGATTGACCATTTATCCTTATGTGTGTTATAAGAGATCTGAAATTGTGACACCCCCGGAATTTGGATTAGTCCTCTATATAAATGATATAATAGGACTAAATCTCTAACCCGGCTATAGCATTTTGGATGGTAGCAAGATCCAAGAGGAACATGAGAGTTAAGCGTGCTAGAGCTAGAGTAGTTCTAGGATGGGTGACCCCCCTGGGAAGTGGAGCGTCACAGTTGGTATCAGAGCCATTCACCAGCCGGAAATGTGAGATGAGTCTCGGCTGAGCCAGGGTTATATAGCGGGTAGAGCGAGGCTCCCCGGCTAATGACCGTTGTGAGTGGAGTGCAGCTCCTCACAAGGTCGGCTAAGGCTAGCGAGATGAGTCTCACATCGCCTGGTGCTTGTGAGTGTGCTTGAGCCTGACGTGGACGTCAGGGCTTAAAGGGGGGAAGAATGTGACACCCCCGGAATTTGGATTAGTCCTCTATATAAATGATATAATAGGACTAAATCTCTAACCCGGCTATAGCATTTTGGATGGTAGCAAGATCCAAGAGGAACATGAGAGTTAAGCGTGCTAGAGCTAGAGTAGTTCTAGGATGGGTGACCCCCCTGGGAAGTGGGGCGTCACAGAAATGGTCCATATTCAGATGGTAAGGAGTTCAAAACAAAGTGCACTAAGAATGAATCAGATATGGTTACTTCAAGTGCAGTGAGCTGCGCTGCAATATCTCGCATTTCCATAATATGCTCGCGAATCGAGCCATTTCCGGAGTACTTCATGGAAGACAGTTTATTCATTAGGGTACTTGCCAAAGCTTTACTGGAGCTTACAAACTGTTGCTCCACAGCATTTAAGAAATCGCGGGCTGTCTTACATTCAGGAATAGAGTTCCGAATGTTTTTACCGACACGCGCCTTTATGAGCATCAAACTAAGTCGATTAGAGCGCTCCCACTTTTTCAAAAATGCTGTTTGGATTGGCGTACTTTGATCTGTAAGAGGAAGAGGTTTTTCCTCTCTTAGAGCCAAATCGAGATCCATACACCCTAATGTAAGCAAAATCTGTTCTTTCCACTCCGAGTAATTAGAACCATTAAGTATAGGAACAGAATCACCAATAGGAACAAAGAATGAAGTCATAGCTGAAAAATAAAATGCATGTCTTTATTAATAAGAAACCACATCATAATATTCCACACCAAAATTAGAAAAATATAATTTATATGACATCACAACACCTCCTTTGGGAGCAGAATTATGAGCATAAATATTTTTCTTTCTTTCTTTATGCATATACTTTATATGACATCATAACCCCTCCTTTGGAAGCAGAGTTACGAGCATAAATATGCAATTTCTTTATCAGAAATTAATTTAGACTTTCTGTAGATCGTGATAATTTCAAGTTTCCCATATGAAGAAATTGTCAGCTTTGGCCATGCAAATTTCTCCAAACGAGTTACAAAAAAATTACCATCCTACACCACCCATATACCTTTATGTCTAGAATCATACTAAACAAAATAATAGGGTGCAATTTCTACATGCACTTCTTTAAAGCGATTAATTCACTATTTCTTCTGAACGAGGCCGCTTTGGCTTGCACCCGAACAGTTGAAACAATAAATTAATTTGACTTAATGCCGTATAATTAATATGAAAATTATCCAAAAGAACGCTACTTTAAAGTAAATTAATTTATTATTCTTTAGTTAGGGCCGCTTTGGCTTGCACCTAATTAATCGAAATAATAAAATTAATTTAACTTAGCGCCTAGATTTAAATAATCTAACAACAATTATGATTATTTAATTTTCCATGTTATGTCTGATTAAAAAAACACTTTATGATATACTTGAATATACATGCAATAATTTAAAATATAATATTGCATTCATAAAATTTATGTATATCCAAATTTTACCATAAATATCAGATAAATGAATTTATGATAAATTAATATTGTATACCAAATTTAAATCCTTATGTGAACGGATTCTTTATGTTCACAATACTTTATTAACTCATGAATCGAAATAAGATGAATTAATAAACATAATAATAAAAAGTAATCTTTTATGAATTCGGAACAAATAAATAAATTTTAATAACAGATTAAAGTCCAATAAAAGAAAGATAGCCACAATCGTAAGAATTATATTGCCTCGGATCCAAAAGAGGCACAAACCACAAATTTATTTTTCTTCAATTAATTGGATTTCATCGAAACAACCCATAGAGTCCCAAAATTACGACAAGCCAAAATGATATAGTGGTGTCGTACAGTAAGGTCACACCGAGTGGCCTTATAACGTCTTTTTCAAAATTGGGAAACTAAGAAATAACGATATCCAAATTAAAAAAAAGAAAAATAAAGCACATCAACAACAATAAGATGGCCATGAACAAATCATACGACGTGGCAATATTTCAAGAAAATCTTGACTATATATAATTAGATTCAAAGTTTAAAATCCGTTTTAAAAATAAATTCATCATTATTCAATTCAATTTAATAAAGTATACAATATTAAATTTATCTAACTGGCTCTGATACCAATTGATGGAATTTATATGGCATTAAATATTAAACCAATAAATACCAATATCCAGGATCATAAATAAAATTGTAAAACAACTTACAGAGCGACATCGAGAAGAAATTCTTTAGTAAAGAGCGGAAGCAAAAATTCGGTTGTAATACCAAACAGTACCGACCGAACTAGGTAATCTGGTTTCTCCTCCTTTCTCAGGCGTTCTTCCGTATGGTGTGGATTTAATGGATAATCTTACCAGAATGCACATGAGTAGGTGGCACTAGCAGGGACGAAGCCAGAATTTAATTATGAGGGGGGCCAAAATATATTCGAATAAAAATTTTAGTACATCATTATTTTTTAAAAAATTATTAATTAAATAATTAATATAAAAATATTAATTTTTTTTAATTTAAAAATATTTAATATTTAATTATTTTATTTATACTATTTTATTCAAATAACTAAAAATTTTACTAAATATAACCGTAATTCAATTAGAACTTTAGCTAAAAGATTTATTAAATTTAGTATAATATTTTATTTAGTTAAATAAAATAGTTTACCAAAAATAGTTAGAAATTAAAAAAATATGAAATAAAAAATTTAGAGTTAAAATATGTATTTCAAATAACTTGTAATTCAATTAGAATTTTTTTATTTAGTTAACTGTAATTCATCTAAATATAACTAAATATAACCGGAATTCAATTAGATTAATGACTTTAGCTAAAAGATCTATTAAATTTAGTATTATATTTTATTTAGTTAAATAAAATAGCTTACCGTTAAAAATTAAAAAAATATAAAATAAAAAATTTGAAGTTAAGATATGTATTTCAAATAACTTGTAAGTACGAGACTTCTAATATATTTTCATCTATTTAAAATATATACAAATAAAAAATAAAAAAATTTATGTTGGCACAAAAATAAATATTAAAAAATTGAGGGGGGCCATTATTATCTAAAAGAGAGAAAGAGATAAATTAGTATGAAGGACTATTGAGCAATATTAAAATGTTGAGGGGGGCCATGGCCACCTTGGGCCCTACTATAGCTTCGTCCCTGGGTGGCAGGACCAGTACCCCTTTATATAGATTCCAGATCGACTTTCCATCAAAGTCGGTTAGGATTCTATTTAATTTAAATAAATGGGAAAGGGATAAGATATACCATATCAAGTAATTCTATATCTTTTAGGATTGACCTTATCTATAGTAAATCCAAATTTAAATATAATTAATTATGCCACATATATGGAAATCCTAACAAGAGTTTCAAGGGTTACGGAAGATGTGGAGACGAAAAAAATCTCAATATTAAAGAAGAAAAAAAAAAGATGGTAGAAGGAATAGGATGTCGTAACGCCGCTTTGAATAGAGCAAGGATTTCCGGGGTTACGGGAGATGCGGAGACCAAGAGTTTCAGAAGTTACGGGAGATGCGAAGGCAAAGAGATTCTAATTATTAAAGCCACTTCGAGTGGAAGACAAAGAGATTCTAATTATTAAAACCACTTCGAGTAGAGTAAGAATTTTAGAGGTTACGAGAGATGTGGAGACAAAGAAATTCTCATTATTGAAGAAGAAAGAAAAAAAAAAAAATAATATATAAGAAAATATGACACGTGGCAAGTTTTATGGGGATTAATATAGAGGTATAGATAGATATATATAAAGGGTGCTAACGAGTCGAACACGAACGAGCTGGGGTCGGCTCGTGTTCAGCTCGTTTAATAAACGAGCCGAACACGAGCTGGCTCGTTTAAATATCGAGCTGAAAAATTCAGCTCGTGTTCGGCTCGTTTATTAACGAGCCAACGAGCCGAACACTAGCCGACTTGCGAACAATAAGTTTAATTTTCATTCATACTATTAGGTATAAAGTTTAAAAAAAATTAAAAAATTAAAATTTTAATTTAATAATTAAAATCTATAAAAAATTGATGGTCTAAAATCTAAATAGTGAAGTTTATATATATATATATATATATATATATATATATATATATATATATATATATATATATATATATATCGAGCTGTTATCGAGCCGAACACGAGCGAGTTGACCCCAGCTCGTGTTCGGCTCGTTTATTAAACGAGCTGAAAAATTCGGCTCGTATTCGCCTCGTTTACTAAACGAACGATTCGATCTCGAGCTCATTTCGAGCCGAACACGAGATGGCTCGCGAACAACGAGCTGAATTGTCACCCATATATATATATATATATATATATATATATATATATATATAATAACGTTTTAATCATGTCTATCTATCAACGATATGTCCAAATATATTTTAACTTAATTTATTAGATTAATTATATTTTTAAAAATCGGTTTAAATAAATTATGTAGGTTATATATATCCAACCTAACTTATTAAATTAATTGTATTTTTAAAAATCAGTTTAAATAAATCACGTAGGTTATATGCAACCCACGGTCCATAATAATACAAGACTATTAAAAGTCTATTCGATTCTACGTCTACATTATCTAATCACAATAACATTTAATTTGGCGGCAGATAAGGACGCCAATCGGTATGAATACTCAAAATTCTAGAGAAACCCGAATCCGATTGGAGCTAAGTTATTCAATGCTTAATAAATATAATAATTTCAAATATAAATATAAAAAATTTAAATTTGATAAATCTAAATTCGGACATGAATTTAGACCTTCGTCAATCCAAATCCAATCCAAATCTAAATCCAATTGAGCAATCCTGTGAACGGCATGAGTTTCATGTGCCCAAGTATAATAATACCAATTTATTTATATATTTATTTATTTTGATAGTCCTTAAATTTGTATATATATTATATTTATAGAAGTAATGCTATTAATAGCACCTATTTGAATGTCGCATAGTACGAGGATGGAAGCGAAACAGTAAGTTCGGAAAGAAAAAAAAAAAATCTTGAGTAAAAATAAAAATAAAATAAATAAATAAATAAATAATAAAAATAAAAATATTTTTTTAATAATTTTAGAATAATTTTACTCCGCCGCAACCCACACAGTCCCCTTTCTCTCTTTCTCCCTCTCTCACCTTTTTCATCGTCAACTTTTGCCATCTCTCTTTCGGATCCGTTTGGTAACGAATTAAGACAGAACTAGTTAATACAAGAATAAATATAAAGGGTTAATTGCATACATGTCCCTACAAATATGTCGAATTATAAATATATCCCTCTAAAATTCAACTTTTCATATTTATCCCTTCAAAAATCCACCATTATTCAAATATGCCCCTACCGTCCATCTCTGTTAGAAAAGTTGATTTAACCCTAGATTAAATGCTTAACCTTGGTTGGATTAAAAAATGAATTTACATATTTACCCTTTCCATATTATACTTTTGGAGGGATATATTTGTAACAAGTATAATGGTATTACTTTTGGAGGGATATATTTGTAAAGGGGCAAAAAAATAATTTCACATCAAATCTGTTAAAAAATAAACAAATTCCAAACGGGGATTAACCAGAGGGGCATATTTGAAGAACTTTGGATTTTTGAATGGATAAATATGAAAAGTTGAATTTTACAGGGATATATTTGTAATTCGACATATTTGGAGGGACATGTATGCAATTAACCCAAATATAAAATACGAAATTAGTGTAAAAAAATTATTTAGAATAATTTCAGAAATAAAAAATTTTGTATTTGCTATAATAATGAAGAATAAGATGAATAAAAAAATTAAATTAGGATAAATTATCTTTTTACTCTTAAACTTTATTATGTGATAAAAATTTAGTAAAATTATTTTTTTCGTTTTAATTAATTGATTAAAATTTTACAAAAATTAAGATAAAATTATAATCAAAATTAAATTAAATTTTATAAAAATAATATTTAATTTAAAATTTTATTTGCTTTAATTTTTTTTATTAAAAAAAATTATTTATCATATTTTTAAAAAAGTATCGTGTTTAATGAAAAAAAACATATGCTATTTATTTCCTATAAATTTCATATTACTTTTCTATTAATATATACAATTTAAATTTAATCCCAGTAACGAATGTACCAGACTCATATGTTTATACATCTGTCATAAACATACATCTGCTTATAACAATAATTTTTTTTCCAACGTAATTATTACCGGACTAATTTCTATTATTTCATAATTGATCTGTAATATCAGTTCGAATGACGTCGCCGCGCCATGAGCACTGAACAATAAAGCACTAAAAAATTGAATAACTTCGTCATTCTTTTCCATAACGGTAACAAGTTGGTCAACTAAATCGTTGAAATATCGATCACTATCCTGATTTCTACAAATAAAATTATGCACAAATAAAATTATGTATGACGCAGCAAGCCATAGTAATAAAACATTATATCGTAAACTAAAATAATATTATAATATTTAAAATTTTAAATCACCTTTTTAATACGCCAAATATTTTCTCCACCACAGAAATCCTAATGGCGAGGCGGCGAAAGAAACCCTGACACCACCCCACATCTCATGCTCTTCTCCGCCGCCGCCCCCGCCACTGCAAAAACCCTAGCCTCTCCCAATCTCCTCCTCCTCCTCCTCCGTCCCATCCAATCTCTCTCCTCCCCAAATCCCAACCCTAACCCTAACAATCTCAAAACCCTAATCGCCTCCATCGCCGCCTCCGACACCGGCGCCTTCGGCCGCGACTGGGTCGCCCCGGCGCCCCTCGCGCCGTTGCCCTCCGACAGCGCCCTCCTCCTCCGCGCCCTCGCCTCCCTCCGCCGCCGCCCCCGACTCGCCCTCCGCCTCTTCCGCTGGGCCGAGCGCCACCCCTCCTTCGCCCCCTCCCCCGCCCCTTCTGCGCCGCCCTCGCCCTCCTCGCCGACGCCGGCCTCGCCCGCGCCGCCTTCTCCGTCGCCGAGCGCGCCCTCCGCCTCGGCCTCCACGGCGTCGTCGACCTCCTGCTCCTCCTCGTCGGCAGCGGCGGCGCCGAGCTCAGGTTCGAACTCGCCGTCTCCGATGCTACCGCGGCGAAGCTCCTCGACCTCCTCCTCTGGGTGTACACCAAGTGCTCGATGGCGGAGCGCGCCGTATCCGCCTTCTACAAAATGGCGGCCCACGGCCTCTCCCCGGACGTCCGGAACTGCAACAGGATCCTCAGGGCCGTGCGGGACGCGGGCCGGTGGGCGGAAGTGCGGGCTGTTTACGGGGAGATGGCGAGGCTCGGCGTGGAGCCGACGATCGTGACGTACAACACGATGCTCGATTCCTTCTGCAAGGAAGGTCAGGCCGAAGAAGCCCTTGTGCTGCTCGGCGAAATGGAGCTGCTTGGGAGTAAATGCGTGCCCAACGACGTCACCTACAATGTGGTCATCAATGGTTTGTCCAAAAAGGGGGAGCTTGATAAGGCACGCAAGTTGCTCGATAAAATGCGGAGGTCGGGAAAGGTCTCGGCCTTTACCTATAACCCCCTTATCAGCGGGTTATTCACGAAAGGCCTGGTCGACGAGGCATTAAGCTTAAAGGATGAGATGGAAAAAAAAGGCGTGGCCCCGACTGTGGCCACGTACAATGCCTTGATCTATGGTTTGTGCAGATGCGGGCGCATGGATGAGGCTAGGGAGAAGTTCTTCGAGATGGGGAAGTCGAAATTGGCACAGGATATAATCTCTTACAACTCTTTGATACATGGGTACTGTCGTGTCGGGAATGTACGGGAGGCTCTTTATTTTTTCGAGCGTTTGCGACATTCTCGTATTCTGCCGACTGCTAGGACGTTCAACATTCTTATAGATGGTTACTGTAAATCAGGAGCCTTGGAAGAGGCTCAGAAGCTTCAGAAGGAGATGGTTGAATCCGGGTTTTCGCCTGATGTGTGTACTTACACTATTCTTGTGAATAGTTCGTGCAAAATGGGGAATCTTGCCATGGCCAAAGAGCTATTTGACGAGATGCAAAACAAGGACTTGCAGCCGGATTGCTTCGCCTACAATACAAGAATAGCCGGGGAGTTAATGCTTGGGACCGTTTCTCAAGCTTTTAGATTGAGAGAGGAGATGATAGCAAGAGGCGTTCCATCTGATACGGTCACCTACAATGTTTTAATGGATGGTTTAAGCAAGACAGGAAGTCTTAAAAAAGCATATGGGCTATGGCAGAAGATGATTAGTGAGGGTTTTCAGCCGGATTGTTTTACTTATACTAGCTTAATTCATGCTCATTGTAAGAGGGGCCACCTCCGAGAAGCAAAGGATATATTCAATAGCATGGTCGAGAATAACTTATCCCCGTCGCTTGTAACCTACACTGTTCTAATTCATGCCCATGCCAAGAAAGGAAATCTTGAAGTTGCGTATGAGCTATTCTGGAGAATGATGGAAAAGAATGTTTCACCGAATGAAATTACATACAATGCCCTTATAGACGGTCTCTGCAGAAAAGGAAGGACTGAATTGGCTTATCAGCTCTTTTGCGAGATGAAGGAAAAAGGATTGAATCCTAACAAGTATTCTTACACATTATTGATTGATGGGTATTGTGATGAAGGTAAATGGAGTGAAGCGATGAAGCTGTATGGTGAGATGCATGAGAATGATATCCGTCCAGATTCATTCACCCACAGTGCCCTATTTAAGGGATTGAGTGAAAATTACAAGCACTATGCAGTTCGCTACTTAGAGAATGATGTTCTTGGCAGTTAATTGGTTAGCTCAAGATTCCTTTATTCATGAAGTAATTGCAGCTGAATCTGTAAGCATTCATTTATGTATATGCACATCTCTTCCTGCGCCCTTTCTCGCTCCTTAATTTAGTTTCACTTATTTTGTGCAGCATTTATGATTCTCAAGCTAAAACAGAAGTCGATCGCTTGTAGCAATGGTCTACAGCAAGCAGCTGCTACATGCCAAACACTCAATCAGAGGTTAATAGGTGCTGCCTCCACAAGTTTCTTCTTGCTATATGATTTGGTAGAATTTTACATTATTTCTCGTTATGCACTTCTTATGTGCTAGCGATTCTTTTCAATAAGAGAAACCACAAATGCAATGTGAAACATCAACCTTGTATACCTTGTACAATGTAAATTGATTAACTGCAAATTTTTGAAGGCGTTGTGCTGCTGATTTGGCACAGCATTGTTGTCAGCCGATTTTTTTTAGACACCTTCCATTTTTTTTTTTTGAGATGTATAACTTTTCTTGTTTCATCAATAATATCACCACATTGCCACAGGAGTTATGATTTATTGGAGATGTAACTGTATTCTGATTCTTTTAGTTATATTTTGGAATAAAGTTATTTCTCTGTTTCTGCAAACATATGCTGCTCTAGAGATGAAACTGCTGTAGATTGAATAACATTACTGCATAAAGATATTCTAATTTGTACTAGAATCTTGTCGCTTTCATCTGATAAAATACTTGCCTTTCAGCTGATATCCTCATGCTTCAAGTGTTTATATTAGTCGACTAAACTGAAATCAACAAGGGGCACTAATATTAAGGTTTCATCTTAGTTGAGGTAATATACTGTTTAGAGTGTTTGGACATTTAGCCACCGTTTGGATATGGTATAAAGGGGGGATATCCCCCCTTTATACCCAAACGGGTTTGGGATATCCCCGTTTGGGGATATCTCCCAAACGGGATATCCCCCATTATGGGGTAGGGATATCCCACCCCAAACCCACACCCTGGTTTAAACCCCCTCCCCTACTCCCTCTCTCTCTCCCCGTCCCTTCCAAGGCAGTTGCCTTGGGAAGGGCGTTTTCTTTTTTTTTTTTTTTTTTTTTTTTTTTTTTTTCTTTTTGCTTCATGTTTGTTTTTTTTTTAAAAAAAAAATTAAAATTTTTAAATTATAAAAATATTTAAATTTATATTTTATATTTTATAAATTGTAATTTTTTTAAAATTTTATATTTTAATAAATCTAAAAATTCTATTATATTTTTAAAATTATTATTATTTTTTTTTTACCTTTCTTTATTTTTCTTTGAATTTTTTTTAATTAGAATATTTAATTTTAAAAAATATTTAAATTATAAATTTATAATTTTATAAATTTATAAATTTATATATATTTATATTTTATTAAAATTATAATATATTTATTTTAAATTATATATATTTATAAATTTATAATTTTAAAAAATAATATTAATTTTAAAATTATAAAATTTATATAAATTTTTATAATTTTTTTAAAATTTATATAAATTTAAAAATTAAAATTTTTACTCCTACTTAAAATATTTAAATTTTAATTAGAATATTTAAATGTTACTTAATTTTTTTAATTAGAATATTTAAATTTAAAAAATATTTAAATTATAAATTTATAAATAATTTAAAATTAATTTTTTATATTTTATAAATTTATATATATTTATTTTATTAAAATTATAAATATATTTATATGTTTTATTATATTATATATATTTATAAATTTATAATTTTAAAAATTAATATAATTTTAAAATTGTAAAATTTATATAATTTTTTTATAATTTTTATAAAATTTATATAAATTTAAAAATTAAAATTTTCACTCCTACTTAAAATATTCTAATACATTCTTTAATTATCAAATTTATAATATACATAAAAATAAAGGTCACATCGTTATTAATTATAAAAGTCAACTTTATACCTCTTATTTCTCATCCCCAATCCAAACACTACTTTTCTTATACCAAGTTTAAACCAGGTTTATCACTCATTCCCAACCAAACACAATTTAGGTTTAAACCAGGTTTATCCCTTACTTTATACCTATACCTGGTATAACTCATTCTGGTATAAGCCGTTTCCAAACGGTACCTTAATTATGTACTTCAGAAGGCTATGTGTGCTTTATTGATGCTGTGATAAGGTGTGAATTGTTGAGAATAGGCATCATATGCCTCATTTATGGTTCAACTGTTCAAGTTAAAGAATTTATGTGGTGCTTATCTAGTACTTAAATATATTTACCATATTAATGTAGTCTTTGCTGTGGTGATTATGGAAATTAAGGTCCTAAACTCCTGATTATCTATGTTGTATTCTAGAAAATTATATTTGTGCAATTGAATTTCTGCATTATATATATAATGTCAAACATACTGTAAAAATTTCTGAAGAATAAGGTTGCAATATGTCTTTAGGTATATTCTGGGCAAAAATTTATTTAAGCACCTGATTTCAGCTGCATATAGATAATCTCTACATTGTTGGTTCATTTCATTTAATCAAACACTATCCGGTTTGTCTTTCTCGTAATCTGTTCTTACAATTCTAGTAATGTCAAATTCTGCCACATACAACATATCAGCAATTACATATTATTCAGTAATATTCCAAGTACTTTGTGTATTTGACTTTCATGGGTTTCTACTTGAATTGACAATACAATTAGAAAGCCTCTTTATGGAACATGAGACTGCAACAGACGAAAAATACACTATATGAATGAGACTTGATTAAGGAAAATCGTGATAAGAGGCATACAAACGGGCAGTAAGTGTTTGTGTGCCAATTTGTCTCCCTTATGAATTTCTCCATGTAACCAAACGTGCTGCCGTCCAACTTGAATGTTTGTTCATCTTTCTCATTTACAGGACTCTCGTTTTTACCACTTTTCTTTTCTTTTATGGGGGAAGGATCAGGCCGTTCTTCAAGCGTTGCATAATAGGTTGACCTTTCGGGTTAACGAAACATTGTTTTTTACCAGCTTAAAACACATATGTAGATCAATATTCTTATTCCTGCACCGAGGAACTTCATGATCTTACTTTCTTTACTATCTAATGTGGCACTTTACTATCCGATACTTTTTACATGATCTATCCATCACTTTACCATATGTTTGTTGAAATTTGAAATAACACAAAGTGCAGAGATATACCAACTGGACATGCCTCTATTATAAGTTTTATGTGTTGGGAGTAGAAGATCGGAGACCTTTGAGTGTAAGAATCTAATTCACCTCTGGTTTGAGCACTCAAGAACTGCTAGTTTTCAGGTAAATTATTACTGAATTGAGATGGGAGACCTTTTCTGATCGCTCCCTTATATTTCTTTAGCTTTCAAAGCCTTTATTCCACAATACTGCCCTCAACGCTAGATCCTGTTGATTCGGTTGAGGTGAAACAACTACCAATAACTTTATCTGTAAAAGAGCGATCCCTAAACCAATATGACCGCATTTTGCTAGTTAAAACATGCTGAAGCGGCTCTAATTTCGTCTAACATCTCAAGTCCTATCCACTACTAAGAAAGGAAGATCTAGGCATAATTGTTTAGGAAGACCGACCCGTGATGATATCTTCAAACTCTTTAGGGAACTGGGCCTGCCATTTGAGGGCACTCCCGCTAACCTCCTTAAACTAATTGAATCTGTAAATATCTTTCCTTGCCTTCATTGTTAGATATCGCCGTCATTCTGATTTACTGAATGATATTGATTTGTTGGTAGTGTTCCTACTTCTCTTATTTGTTGTTACTTGCTATATATGTGAGGAAATGATATTTAGGAAGTAGAATTACATATAATGCCATCTACATGATCTCTATATGTACCTCAGTGGCTGTATAAAGTGCCATTACGTTCTGTAGAAACTCTTTGGTCTTGCTTCCTGGATATGGGTGGGATATTTTTGGGTCATCCACAAACATATAACAACAGAAGGCTTATGACCCTCAATCAGGTTAGTGCAACATTTTCATTCAAGTGTCTTGCTAAAGGCCTCTCAGGATATGATGGCAGGAGAATAAGACCACCAGTACCTAGATCACAAGTACGACAATTCCAGCTCTTGCACTCCTAATTTTAGAATCTTTCTAAGTTTATATTTCGGATTTTGGGCTTAGCTTTCTTATTTTGATCTTTAATACGTCTAACCTTTTCTCATCTTTTGCAGTTACTAGTTAAAAGACCCACCTATGGACTAATCAGAAATGAGGCGCCTAAATTTATAATATACATTTATGAACCTTTTAGATGCCTCATACAGAACCATATCACCTATTATATAATTAATGATGTCTCAACCTAGATCAGTATTGTTCTTGACTATTAGCTTTTTAATGAAATTAACAAGACTTTGAATTACTTAGTTGCTTTATTCTTAGTTATCATACTGATTTTTTTTTTTTTTTAACACTATAATACTGTATACCATGTTTTTATCATCTTTTCTAATGTTGATGCACAATTTTTACTGTTGAAAAAGCTGATAAATAGGAAGGGCGGATACGGAGAATTTTCCTCCATTACCGGGTCCATAGCTATTATGTTAACTCGCTCTGTTCTTATGGTACAGGCATCTGGAAGCTGCCAGCTTTTCATAACATAATTCTATTTTCTTCTTGTAAAATATTTTAAGGGAGTTTGTTTTCAATCTGTATAAGATTTCATTGTACTGCGTCGACACTTACTCTATGTTTTCTGAAACTATGCATCGCTTGTTGTGATCTTACTATGAGCAGTGGGTGCTGCAGTAGGTGCTTACTATAGTATACTTAAAAATGGTTGATTTGTGATTTAACTAGCTGAAGAAACACATTGGGATGATCTTTATGATGTTTTGTGTTATTTAGTATTACGGATACCCAATAATCGTTTCACTATAGCCATTTAAACAGTACTTCGAAGTTTTCTTTTCCACTATCTTTGTTCTTTTTATATTAAAAACTTAGCCGTTGGGTCACAATGCATACGGTTGATACATTTTCGATGCTTTGTTTGTCATTAACATATGCTGCGGTGTGAAGTACTAGAACTCTCTATGCTAACTTTAGTGGCATATCCTTGCAGTAAAGAGGTAATTGGAAACAGAAACAAAACTTATTGGCCTATCGAAAAAGATCGAAGATCATGTATTCTTTAAATTCGTCAAATAGCTTAGTTCTGTATGTTAAAGGTGAGAATACATAAACCTGGGCATGCTTTCCGTCAAATAGCTTAGTTTTGTACTCGTGTGTGTGTGTGTGTGTGTGTGTGTGTGTGTGTGTTCCTTGTTTTGATCATGATTTTACGGTGAATTACTCAAAACCAGGTTAGCTCGGAGCGGAAGGAAACGAAGTAGAACTACTGGAGTGCATGAAAGTGTTTCCAGCAAGCAAGCTCACTCTTACAACACAGTGCTGAGGTAGATGTTCTATCATCAAATCTTCTTTTACAGTTGCCACAAAAATTGTTTTTAACTTAGAATTATCCAAATATCTAGCACCTGAATGGTTATAACTTGTGTCCCTATAATGCAACTCTAGGTCGAATTTGAATGCATGAACAATAAATATCTACAACTGCATATAGATTTAGATTAAAACGAATAAAACTTATTTAAACTATGAATCATTTTGAATCAGCTATCCAATTATTCAATCTTATAATTTATTTGATATTAGTCGGTGAACGAACGATACTTTGATTTTAAATCTTTTTAAACTAATTACTTAATTTAATAAATTTATAATTATGAAATTTGTATGAAGTATTATATTAAATTTATAAAGATAAACAATATATTTAAATTTTAAAATTAAAATATTATTGTCTGATTCAAATTAAATAAATTAAAAGATTGAATAGTAAAATTAAAGACGGTTAGTAACTGGAGTTTTTTCTTTTAGTAACTGAAGTTTTTTTTGACATGAGTATTCTTTTTTTAATATATATATATATATATATACTATCAATAGTAAACGTACTACCGATTTATTTTCAATACGACGATCAATATCGTTTAAATATAATTTAAATTATTTAAATTATTTAAAATTAAATTTATATTTTTTTAATATTTTTTTCTTATTAATTAAATAAACACAAAAATAAACGTTCGAAAATAAATATATTTTAAAAAATAATTATAAATCTTTTACTCAAATTTGAAAGTATAATTTTATTTTAAATATTTTTTTAAAAAAATTAATTAAAAATTAATTAATTTAAATTTATTTATATTGTAAAATAAGCAAACGGTTCATATTTATTATTAAAATTATAAATTTTATAATTTTTTTGATCATTAGATCATCAATATAAAAAAATTTAAAATTTGTTAATGATTTAAATTATATTCAATGATATCGATTATTAATTCAAAAATTTTATCATGAAAAATAAATCAGTAGCAATAAAATTCGCTTGATAACGATAATATTCTAATCCAATTCTCTTTCTCTATATATATATCTATCTATACAAAAATTATTTGCCGGTTTTTTCCGTCTGACGTGTCGTGCTGTTGTTGATTTGGCTGATGTGGCGTGCTGTTATGCTTCGGATGCTCCTATGCGGGGTCCTAACCTATCGCCAGAGTCACTTGCCGCCTTTTTCTTTCTCTTCCTAAATCTAGTGCCGAACCTTCCCTAAGCGCGTTGTGCGTGACTCCTCGGCTGCTCGCCCCTCTTCGCCTACTCGCTCCTCTTTCTCTGACTCCTCGGCTGCTCGCCCCTCTTCGCCTACTCGTTCCTCTTTCTCCTGTGCCTCTTTCTCCTGTGCGCTGCCCTTCTTTCTCTCGCTTCCTCTTTCTCTCGCTTTCTAACCCTAGAATCTCTGCTCTCTCTCTCTCCCTCTCTATATTTTCCTCTGTGATTCAATGGTATACGGGTTGGTGCGGCGATCTCCCTCTCTGTGTTTTCCTCTGTGATTCAACGATATACGGGTATACCGGTTGGTGCGGGGATCGCCGGTCATCAGATGACACATGCGTGCCCGTCGATGTGTCCGGATCCTTTGTATGTGGCCTGTCTATATATAAGCTGCTTATTTTACATGTCCACATTAACCAATCAGGAATAACAGTTGTTAAACCTCTTTTTATGAATTTTAATATTGGACTTGCTGCAAATGGATCCGGGTTGGTGAGCTCCGCCGTGACCCATTCGGAATAATATTGAAAGTAAAAACTAAAAAAAATAAATAATAAAAAATATAGGCCAGAGAAGATATCATAATAGCTGCCCCTATCCAGTTGTTTATAATTTCTTAGCCCTTTTTAGTTGTTTATAGTTTCTTTAGTGGATCAAAATTAATTAAATTATTCTAAAAAATTTAAATTTTCAAACAAAGATAAAGTTAATGTAAATCAAACAACACAATCAAGCATTTAAAAATAAAAGTTAAAATCTTAAATAATAAAAATTTTAAAAAACGACTATAATTCCAACAAAATATTATCTCTCTCTATATAAATTATTAATAAAAATTTAACTATTTTTTATTCGTATAAAAATAATAATAATATTTTTATCAAAAATAATATTTTATATATAATAAATATATATTATTATATTAATAATACAATATTTAAAAATTTATTAATTTTTATTCATATAAAAATATAATAATATTTTATATATAATAAATATTATATTAATATATTAATAATAATATAATATTTTATTAATGTGTTCATACTTCATACCATGTCGATAATGTTTAGATAAAATTACATAAAATTTATTTAAATTATAAATTATTTTTGAACCGACTATTCAAATTTTTATAATTTTAATTTTATTATCTAATTTTTGATTTATTTTATTTAAATAAGTTAAAAATATTTTAATTTAAAATTTTAAATTAATTACTCATTTTAATGATTTATAATTATAAAAAAATTATAAAATATATTAATTAAATCTGTAAAAATAGCAATATATTTAAATTTTAAAAAATTAAATAATAAAACTAAAATTATATAAAAATGATGTATAGCTCAGATAAATTATAAATTATGTATGTTTTTCCTTTTAATTTAAGAAAAGCAAATAACTAAATAAGAAAACAATTAAAAATTAAAGAAACAAAGATAAAAACAAAAGGGAAATTAGAGAGGAATAAAAAAATTATTCGAATGCTCAGTGGAAGGAGAAGTCGTATAATTCGGTGGAAAAAGGCTCACGGCAAATTTAAATTAAATTCAATTCAAATTTAAATTTAAATTCGCCACTGCCTACACCTAAAATTTAAACTCATCATCGCAATCGATTTACGATCCACCCCTCTCTAAAATCCCCCCACCCCAACCAAAAAAAAAAACTTTTTTTACAACAAATTTCCCTTTTTTAAAAAAAAATATTCAGTTTTTCCCCCTTAGAGACCCAATTGCAAATTTTAAAAGAGTGAGGCACAAAATTGAAAAATTGGGCGTAAATCGATGTGCGAAGCACGTAAAAATCGATTTTTTTTTAAGAAGCAAAAAGAGAAATTCGAAACCAAAATGCACCAAAATTGAGATTTCGAAACCCTAAAATTTCGATGAAACTTGAAGATCCGAAGCAAAAAAGCGCCCAAAATGGGATTTTGACCTCAAAATTTGTCAATTAATCGAAAAAAAAAGCTACTTTTTGAGATCAAAAGGAGGCTTCAGTGTGTGTAACAACAAAGATTCCGATCATCGACGCGTACTACGCCTCACTGAAATCCGCTAAGATCTTTTTCAGATCAATCATCACAAGCCCTAATCGATTAATCACACCACAAAAAAAATCAAAAAAAATGGGGAAAAAAGAGATGAATTTGTATAGGGAGGGAAAGAGAGAGATGAGGTTGTTGATGGGGGATTTGGGTATTCGATCTCGATCGATCCCTTCCGATCGGAGAGTGAGGATGAATTAGGGTTTGTAGCGGGACTTTGAGGTGAGAGAGAGAGAGAGTCTAAGGCTAGGGTTAGGGTTAGGGTTAGGGTTTTGGGGTCGATTCGCAAGGCTCCTTGTGAGAGGGAAAGGGAGAAGGGAGTTGAGGGGTTTATATAGCGTGAAGGCGCCGTGATAAGAGGATTAGGGCTAGGATTAGGGTTTTTGGTGGGGTGGGATCCTTGATTCAATCTGGACCGTCTAAATAATCTCGCCCGTGATTCTGATCAAATCCGACCCATCCAGTTTAGACGGTCCAGATTGTTTTATTTGGAGTAGAACCAAACGTGATTATTTATTATTATTTTTTAAAAAAAAAATTAGCCCATTTTGCATAAAAAAACCTATTGGTTTTGGAATTTTGCAAAAGTGCACCATCTTTTTCATTTTCGCAGATTTAGTCCGAATTTTTTTTGTTTCGAACCAAAATGCCCTCCGCTTCGTTGTACATATGTCGTTGTGCGCTATGATGGATCAACCGTCTTTTATCGAAAATTCAAACAGTGTGTTTCTCCCACAACATAGTGCAATACGCAGACATACAAATACAACCCCTCCACTAAAAGCGCAACGCAATCTTTCGTCCCACGCCCTGTTATGCTTGTTCCCTTACTACTTATTCTTCTTCGTAAAGACCTTCTACCTTTGTCTTGTTACCCCTCATTTCTCACAATTCATGTTTCAGCTTTTTTTACCGTGCTCTTTGCCGGATTTCCAATTCGTAAGAGAGAAGAATAAGATTCTCGCAAATAATATACTCTGAATAATTGTCCCAATTTTATACCATGCTCTTCGTCGGATTCGTAGTTTGCAAGAGAGAAGAATAAGATAATCTCCTCGTGACTCTCATCATCCCGCGCTCTCGTCTCTATTCGGTCATGTGTTTTTTCTTCCACTTTCTAAACCCGGGCCTATTCGGTTCTCCGCGCATAGTCAAAGCAGATACGAACAAAGCGGTTCAATATCATAGAAAATAATACAACGAAAATTATGTGTGCACTTTTTTTCAAAAAAAACGGTAGGATACGTGGACATACTGGTGCAACGTCCACTCCGACCATACAATACTGGATCAACCAGTGTAATACAGCTCTCTCTCGAAATGCCAAGCAATAATAGGGCCGACAATCTAGCTCGCTGTTTGCAAGCCAGTTTGTGCTCAGCTTGAAATGAACTGAAGATTAATCGCACATTTAATAAACGAGCCAAACACGAGCTAAATGTTTCAACTCGATATTTTAACGAGCCATCTCATTTGCGGCTCATTTGATAAACGATCGAACGCAAGCTGCCCCAATTCACTCCTGTTCGGGTCGTTGATAGTCCTAAACAATAACATACTGACTCGGGTTTGGGTCTGGCTATACTATACCCAAGCCCGGCACAAAAAAATAATATTGCGCTCCGCGTCATAATTTTATACAATTACTAAAAAATTAAGGCCCAGCCCAAGCCCAGGCCCGAAGCCTAATATTTATCGGACTTTGTTTGGGCCCATTTGCATGCATTTGCCAAATAACTATAACACACACATATGAATATTTCTGCACCGTTAAATATGTTGATCTAATTTTTAAAAATTTTGTTGGGCCAAATAATTCTGTTAAAAATTTATTTAGTCATATAACTAAATTTTGTTTAATTAATAATTGAAAGATGTTGAATCGTTTATCATATTTAATAAAACGTAGGGTAAATTATAATTTTCGTCCTGAAATTATGGAGCATCGAGGTATTTTGGTACTCAAATTTTAATTTATTATAATTTATGACCAGAACTTTTTGAAAATCATACAAAATTTATAATAACAGTGGACTGTTTTGAATTGATTTTACAATCTTTCAAAATTTTGATTTTACTATCCAATCTTTCAATTTGTTTGATTTGAGTTGGTTAAAGATATTTTGATTTTAAAATTTAAATTAATTTGTTATTTTAATAAAATTTATAATTACAAGAATTGTATAAAGTATATTAACTAAATTTTTAAATATAGACGACGCATCAAAATTCGATGAGTCAAATCGAACAAATTGAAAGTTTGGATAGTAAATTTAAAATTTTGAAAGATTGAGTAATCGATTCAAAATGATCCTTCAAATAAGTTCTGAATGCTTTTACAGATAAAATAAATATACAAATATACAAAACTCACTTGCGCTAGGATTATTTTGAATTAGCTACCCAATATTTCAAATTTCTAATTTTATTACCTAACATTTTAATTTATTTAATTTTAGTCACTTTGAATTCAAAATTTGAATGCATCGATTATCTTTACAGATTTAGTTAGTAAACTTTATATTTTTGATTTAATATTTTAATACCATATTATCATATTTTGTGAGATTTTTATTTTTAGTCGTTGATTTTAAGCCATTTGAAATAAATAATATCGAAAAATTATAAAATTTAATTTTTAAATACTTTAAATATTCTAAATCAAATTTAACAGAACCAATCGTCTATTCGGAAGTTTTAATATTAAAAATAGACAAATTAAAAAAGTGTATACTAAAATTATAATTTTTTTAAAAATAAATAGCTAATTCAAAATATTTCGATAAAATAAAATATACTTGGCACTATAAACAACACTTTGCATTTTCCTCCTCCAAAAAAACGAATATTCCATCTAAAGATGCTCCCTAAGGCCGTGACCCTATCCTTCTAAATACCAAATTTTTTAAAAAAATAAAAAATCTTTAAAAAAATTTAAAAAATACTAACACTGCCACGTGGCAAACGATGAGCCCACCAATTCACACAGAACGTTTTCAAACCCTGGAGCCAATCAAAGCGTGCCACGCGTACCAGTAGGAAAAGAGGCATTCCGGATATAAATAAGAATTATTTGTTTTTAATATATATACATTTTTTGAAATAAATAGCAAATTAATTTTATGTTTATGTTTATATAAAAATTGGAATTTTTTAGAATAAAGAAAATAGCTTGAAATAGTAAGAATAAGTATAATTTTAAAATAATAATATTTTATCTAATTAATTAATATAAAAATATTAATTAAATAATAATTTAATTTATTTAATTAATTATTGGTTTATTGCGAGATAATTCTAAATATTAATTAATAAAATAATTCATAATAAATATTGTTAATTAATAATTTAATTTAATTACAAATAATTTAATAATTAATAAATTAATTAGTTAATTATTTAATAATTAAATAATTAATTAATAAAATAATTAAATTAATTAAAATATTAAATTAATAAAAGAGTTAATATAATAATTAAATTATATTTATTTTAATTAAGCTTGTTCTTAGAACAAATTTATTTAAAAAAAAAAATTCCTCCTATTACTCTTATTATTCCTTTTTCTCTCATTTGTTTTTATCCTTTTATGGTACCACGGCTTGTTTTCCTCCTTTTGATGTTTCTAATTTTTCTTCTCCTTCATTTTTCTCTCTTTTCTCCTTCTTCTTCATCGATCGGCGCCGCACTTCACTCTCTTACTGTATTTACATCTCCACCAATGCTGACTCAAATATGATATAGATCCCAAAATAAGTTTACAACGAAGCGTATAGTCGCTGATGACGACGATGACAGCGATGAGAGTACCGAAAAATTTAAGAACAATAGGGCAGGAGAGTACGTCCGGCGAGGGCGAGGGCGAGGGCGAGGGCGGGGGCGGGGGCGGTGGCAATGGCCGAGGATGAATGCGGAAGCGCAATAGTGAAAAAAAAATGCACATGGTGAAAAAAAGAAGACAAAAAAGTCAAAGAAAATAAATAATATATATTTTTCTAGGTTAATTGCATACAGATTCCTGCAAATATGACGAATAGCAAATATATCTCTACAAAATTCAACTTTTCATCTTTATCCCTTCAAAAATCTACCGTTATTCAAATCTACCCTACTGTCCATCTCTGTTAGAAAAGTTGAATTAAACATAGGTTAACTGTTTAACCTTGGTTAGATAAAAAAAATAAATTTATCTTTTTACCCTTTGTATATTATAATTATTTAATATATTATTTAATTAATTAGATAAAATATTTGTTAATTATTTAATTAATTTAATTAATTTTAAATAATTAGTTAATTACCGCGGCATGCAGCCGGGCCGCGCGGGGCTGGCGTGCCACGGCCGCGCCGGGCCGGCGCCCGAGCGATCGCGGCACGCTTCGCATAGGGCCAGCGCGTGCAGTTGCGTGAGGCTCCCGTCCGCGTCCATGTCGAAGCGAGGTCGAAGCTACAAAGAAGATGATCGTAGGGATTTTTGGAGGGATATATTTGTAAGGGGGCAAAAAAGTCATTTCACATCGAATCTATTAAAATATAAATAGATTCCAAACGCTACTAAACCAGATGGGTAGATTTGAAGAACTTAGGATTTTTGAAGGGATAAATATAAAAAGTTGAATTTTGGAGGGATATATTTACTATTTGACATATTTGCAGTGACCTGTATGCAATTAACCCTATTTTTTTTATATAAAGATCATTATGTATCGTCACTACTACAGAAAATACCAACAATCAGAAAAGAGAAGAAAGAAAAAGAAGAATATATAAGTTGTACTGTTTGAAACGAAAGTTATATTATTTAAGCAAAAATTACATTATTTAAGATGAAAATTATATTATTTGAGCGAAAGTATATTATTTCAGACGAAAATTATATTTTTTAAATGAAAGTTGCATGCACTATTTCACCTCAAAGAGTATAATTTTTGTATCAAAAGGTGAAACTTCCGTTTCAAAAATAATATATAACTTTTGTCTCAAAAAATATACTATTTGAAATAAAGTATAACTTTATTTCAAATAGTACAATTTCGCTTGAAAAGTATAATTTTTATTTCAAAGAATACGACTTTTGCTCAAATAGTATAATTTTCGTCTCAAATAATATAATTTTCGTCTCAAACAGTATAATTTTTAATTAAACAGTACAACTTTCGCTCAAAAAGTATAATTTTTATTTTAAAAAGTGTAATTTTTGTCTCAAATATTACAATTTTATCTTAACAATACAACTTAATCATATTTTTCGTTCTTCTTTGGTTTTGACATTTTCTATAACAACGACTACATATAATGATCTTCACAGAAAAAAAAATATTTTTATCTTTATTTGTTTCTTTTTACTTTTTTTTTTTTTTTATTCTATGCATTTTTTTTGCCATCGTGTTTTTATCCTCTCCCTCTACCGCAGCCACCATCTCTACCGGACGCACTCTCCCGTCCCGTCATCCTTAAATTCTTCGATACCGTTGTCATTGTCATCATCCGCTGCCATACATTGCACTACAAGCTCACCTCCGTGATCTATATCATATCTAAGTCGGCATCAACAGAGATGTCGGTGAAATAAAAGAGTAGAGTGTAGTATCGATGTTAGAGCGGTGGTGAAGAAAAAGGCAACAGCGACGATGAGCACCGCCTCAGCCACGACCTTATCGCCTATTGTTCGCTGCCTTTATCCACACCAACTCCGAGTCCTTCTCCTTCAGCGCCAGAGGCGGCACCGTCCTCATCACTGTCGCCAAGGGCCGAGGGCCGCAAAGTAATGTCGATCATTTCAAGCCCAAATTTAAATTCAAATAGTTAACTTTTAAAATTTAAATATAATTTAAATTTAAGTTTTAATTCAAATTTCAAACTCAAATGTTGAATTCAAATTCTAAATTTGAGATTTCAAATTCGATTCAAATAATTTCAAATATAAATTTTAAGTTTACATTTGAATAAATTTTAAAAGTAAAATTCAAATTTTAAATTTCTTATTCAAATACAAAATTAGAAAAAGTTACTTGATATGCTTAATGTTTTGGGATAAAATTTTTATTTCATATCCAAATTTAATAATAAAAAGATTTAAATTTTTGACCTAATAAAAGAAAAGTAAAAAGAGGCATTGACAATTTTGCATTGAATTTTTCTTTTGGTAGTAGTTGAGACATGACATAAAGTAAAGTGACTTGTGAGTCAAAAAAAAAAAAAAAAACCATAACAATACACTCTATACACTCCATACTGATCATTTCAAATTGACAATTAAAATTTATGTCATTTTAAAATAAATTAAATATAAAAAATATATTCCTATTGAGATATACAAAAAAATTTTTTTTTTTTCGAGCAATACTATCTGTATACTCAGAAATAAATGTACGATGTACATTTCATTCATCTGAGAGTGAGAATTTAATCACTGATCATTTCGAAATAACTGATAAAATTTACCCCCATCCTGAATTGGATGAGATGTGCATCTTACATTCACAAGCAGCAATTTTCCTTTAATTTTTGGGTCAAATCCTCTAAAGTTTTTTTTAATTTTTTTTTTCTTGATTTGAATGGTTTTATTTGGTAAAGTTATAATTTTTATTAAATCTAAAAGTGGATCTATGTAAAGTGAATGATTTAACAATTCAAAACTATAATAATTAATAATAATTAATTATTAATGTATAATAGAACTATTAAATGTTAAAAAATTATTATGAATTTATGGTTCGAAAAATATTTATTGTATATTTTGAAATATACATCTTACATTTCAAATAAAATGTACGGATAGTATTATTTTTTATGGCTCTATTTAAAGCTTAGAAAAAAAAAAAATACAAATACCCCTTGAAATTTTGCACTTTTGATTAATTATAAATATATATTTTTGAAACTTCAAAATATTTAAATTTATTCGTGCATATTGACTATTATTAATTGATATATTTTATAAAAAAATATTTTTAAATTATTTTTACAAATTATAATTTATGAGGACATAAAAGTTAGAATAAAAATATTAAATTTAATAAATAATTATAACTATAATTGAAAAAGATATTTGTTTTAAGATATATAATATAATAGTTATAGTTATTTTGTATAAAAAAAAAAGCCAATATTGAATATATTTGCAAATTACGCTATTTTAGAGGGTTATATTTGATAAATAAAAAATAATAACTTATAAAACTGCAATTCTTACATTTACAAATTTTTTAAAGAATCATTCGCAAACTTAAATCAAACAAACAAAAAAATTAGGTTATAAAAAAAAAAATTACAGTTTGAATTTTTATTTTTTATTGAAAATCGACGAAAAATAAAAATATTTTATTTTTTTAAAATTCGTAAAAAAAATGTTGGAAAAAAAAATTACGGCAAACCAAATATACGAAAAATAAAATTTCAAACCTAAAAATAATTATAATACATTTTATGACCAATCAAACACATCCTAACTAAAACTTTGTAGGGGTTAAAATACAATTTGACGGCTTTGTGGGGATACACATGCAATTAAGCGTTCCTTCGGGCAGCTTACCGGCCCTGCCCGCGGGCAGGTCTCCTCCATTTCCGTGGACGGAGAGAGAAAGAGCGAGAAATTTAGAGAGAGAGAGAGATAGAATTTAGAGAGGGAGAGAGAAACCCTTGCTGCGAATTTCTCACACCGTAAGCGCGAATCCAAATCCAAACCCCACTTTTACGTTTCCCTAATCTCTCCATTTCCCGCATAAAGATCCGATTTTTACTTTTTTTGTTTTTTTGTTTTTTTGTTTTCAGTGGAAATCGAGCTCTTTTGCTCCAGGAATTGGTGCTCGGATCGCTCTAAAAGTGGGATTGGGAGATCTTTTCCCGAGTTTTTTGATCTGGGTATGTGTTATTTTGCGTAATCTTTTGTTTTTTTTTAAAAAATATATATATTTTTAATTGTGGTTGATGGAAATTTGTGTGAGCTATTGTGGGTTTTTAAGCAAAACCCACATGCCAATTTGTTCTAAATGATCCCACTTAAGGAGGGGTTTTGGTGATTGGTTTGAGAAATGAGATCACTACTGATTCAAAAAAAAAAAAAAAAATTTTTTAAAGAGATAGTAATTGGAGGATGATGATGAATTAAGTTGGATTTGGAGTGCTAAATGATCCATTTAATTGCTATTACTGGGTTTTGTGGGGGGAGTAATATTGGTGATTGGCAATTTGAATGAGTTAGGTTTGTGATCATTTGATTCATAAAAAGTTAAAAACTTGCTTAGGAAATGGTAGCAGGAGAGTGGTGCTGAATTTGCCATCACTTTCCATTTTTGGTGAACTAAATGTGGAGTTGAAAGCTTGTTGGGATTAGGTTTTCCACAGCTACTAGTTTTAGGTTCCTCTAAGTTTTCTGGAAATGGGTCTATCTTTTAAAATGATTCAATGAAAAGAAAACAAATCAAAGATGTTGATTTCTGCGACTTTGTAGGTGTTTTCGTTACTTATCATTAGCTAATAAAGAGAAACATTACTATTCATGTTATAGTTTGTCGAGCATTAGGCTTTAATGATTCACATTCCCAATGATACTTAAAATAGCATTGCGTTGACATTCGAGAACTACAACTTGTCGGGATCTTTGTTTTTCGTATTATTTTTGCTTGTTTTACGTGGGCACGAGCACTGGAACTTTTGCTCGGTTGATGAAATATGTAGTTTAGTTTGGTAACTTCGACCATGGTAAGAGTTGGTTTGGAAAGTTTTGGTCGCATGCTGTTTCTGTGGGATGAAGGCCGTAACTGAAGATATCTCAATCTCTTGCTAATGATGAAAGAGTTTTTCCTCCCTTGAAAAGGTTTTTTGTCGTCTATCCATTCATGCGCAAGTTAATGAGAGGATTGTGTCCATTTTTACTTAATAGTAATGAGTTTGACTATTTTGATCAAAACTATCGAATCTATCCCACTCGTTTAGCTTTGACGTAATGGGCTTACTGATTGGGTTTGATGTTCGGATGATGACGTATTCACTAATTCAGTTTTTTTAAAGCGAAGAGCTCTTGATTCACTATCATTCTTATACCTTATTCAAATTCATCTAATTTAATTATAAAATGCATGATGCATGAACCTTAAGAAGGCAAAATACCAAAGGAAGCAAAATGTTGATGATCGAAGAGATGTATATAAGATACTGCATTGTTATAACTTGACCTCTAAAGTAGTTGAAAAATTCTCACTACACATTAACGATGGAAAAAGTATTACAACTCTACCCATTTTAGCTCAGATACATGATTTGCAGTATCCTTGCTTTCTTTCTGCCTATTCAATTCTGGACGACGCTTTTATATCCAATGAGTCGCCGCATGTGCCGTTGCGAACCTCTCACTATATGCAGAATCTTCCCGTGATTCGATCTGTATTTCCTTGTCGTTATTGTAATGCTTGATGTTGTACTAACACGTGCATTTTCGCATTTTTGGCAGCTAATGACATACGTTTCAAGCAAAATCGACCTTCCGTATTAACTCAAATTCCTCTTCTCGTCACTGGTAAGTTGGATTGAAAAGCGACAAAATGGATCCGGATAGTGGAGGGCACCACCCAAACAGCGCTAGTATGGCCTCGAGGCAGCGACTACGTTGGACGCATGAACTTCATGACCGCTTTGTCGATGCTGTGACGCAGCTCGGTGGACCGGATAGTAAGTTCTTATCATTGCAATTTGGCTACTTTAGTTCTTTTATCAATATTTTTTTGGGGACAACTTGGAACATCGAATTCGTCTAAATGCTCGATCACTTACCCTCTAACAACCTGTTGAATTTGGAACTCTCCTAGTACGGCAATATGTTCCATTTATTGAATATCGAATCAGTTCCAGTAGTTTATGTGGTCTTATATGGGAGTAACGCGGGACAAAAATAATATTGTAAAAGAATGATATAGTTGCCACATTTTATGGTTAGAAAAGAAAAATTTTATAAGGAGATCCATAAGAATACGATGAGAATTATGGTTCGGCTAATTGTAAGTTTGGTCCTCAAACTATGGGGCGCGTGACACTTTGGTTCTTTAACTTTAATTTCTTCCAATTTCTGACTTGAATTTTCTTCGCTGTTGCAATCAAATCCTTCATTGCAATTTTGTTGGCCGGATGATGATGTATCGCTAACGTGGCAGTAATGCTGCGTTTTAATTTTTTCCACGTTATCAACCATAATACTGGTATATCATTGCCACATCAACAACACGTCACCAGTTAATCAACTAAATGCACTATGGGACTTGATTGCAACAGTTTAGAAAGTTTGAGCGCTAAAAATTGAAACAAATTAAAGCTCAAGGGCCAGAGTGTCATGCACCTCATAGTTTGAGGACCAACGAAGCAATTTAGCTTTATGGTTATTTATATGTGATTCACTTGTTCACGAAACTATGAAGGGTAACGGAGAATTTATATTTGAAAACTGCTAAGATGAACTATATTTTTATGACAAACTGATGATGGAGGAAAGGGGTCACTTAAAATGTTCTTGGAAGGATCTAGGGAGACGAATTAGTGAATTACCGAAAGTAATTTCAGTACTTTGGTTTTTGCATTTGGTCTCTCCGCTACTCTTTCCTCTGTAAATGCCAAGATTTTAAGGATTGATATAGTGTATTGACTCAAAACTAAGTTGTTTGATATTTATGACATAATTACTTAATATTAGTTTTATTTATTTATTATATAAAGCCAACAAAAACTTTGCTAAATCAATGCATTATAAGTTTCATCAAAGAATTTTCCCAATCTGTTGTCGCAGATGTTGTACAATTGCTTTTACTTTGTAGTTGATTTTTCTTTTCTGCAGATAAAGGACTTATGGCCTGGTTGGCACTGCTGTAGGATATAATGGCTTTTGATGAAGTGCTGTACCTCTTCTTTTCAGAAGAAGAACTATATCATGAACAGCTTCTTCTGCAGCAGAATTAGAAGCACCAATTTGGAGTTTCTGCTTTTCAGGCTCAAAATCTCAGTTCTGCTTCTCGCTGCAGCAGAGGCTTCAGATTTTCTCTTTGCCAACCACTTTGTAGAGTGCTGCCTGTGAAAGCAGCACCCGTAGGGCCAATCAGGCCTTGAATGTCTTAGCTTATCTGTTTGCAGTAAAGATTTGTAAAGCACATAAAGTTTAGTTACCAGAGATGTTTTTGTCTTCTTTAAACACGATCAGTTCGCAAGTAATCTGCACTGAAATAACTAGTTTACACCCAAAAGTCTTTCTCGATTTAGTTCGATCATTTACTGTTCAAAATATCATTAATTAGTTTGTTGGTTGGCAATAGCAACCTTGTGTTTGAACATTTATCAATCGCCAAATGCTTTTGTTGTGACAGGAGCAACTCCTAAAGGAGTTCTTAGAATTATGGGTGTACAAGGACTAACCATATACCATGTCAAAAGTCACTTACAGGTACCGGAATTTGCTTTCCATTTCGCACCAATTCATTTTTCCTTTTTCTATTCTTAAGTTGCGTTTCTTTTCTTTCTTCAGAAATATCGGCTAGCAAAATACATCCCCGAGTCTCCAGCTGATGGTAGGTATCTGCAAATCTCGGGCTTAGATTTTTTTAAAAAAACTTATAATTGTAAAGAATTTTTCTTAATACAGATGGGGAAGCACTGTTGATTAACCTTGTTGGATTTCCATTTATGTAGGTGTGAAGACTGAGAAGAAAGATCCTGGTGATCTGCTTTCGGGACTGGAAAGCTCTTCGTAAGTGTAGAAGAGTTTTGTTGAATATGAAATATTAAAACACCGTTCTATGGTAGCTTAAGCTTTTCGAGACAGAACGGCTTTTCAAATAATTTAACATGGTATCAAAGCAAGAGATCTTGAGCTCGAGTCTTACTAGGTTCTCAGCCTTATTTAATTTTCTCCCATCTAATTTAGGCCCACGTCTTCGGCGTAGTGAAAGTCTAAAGCCCAGACATCAAAAGGAGTGTTGAATGTAAAATATTAAAGCATCGTTCTCTGGTAGCTTAAACTTTTCGAGATAAAATAATTTTTCATATAATTTAACATGGTATTAGAGCAAGAAGTGCTAAGTTTAGGTTTCTATCCATCTAATTCAAAAAGTCTTGAGCTCAAACGTCACGGAGAGTGTTGAATATAAAAATACTAAAACACCGTTTTCTGGTTGCTTAAGCTTTTATAGATAAAATAATTTGTTTCACATAATTTAACAAGTTTCCTCATCTACTTCGGTAGTATAGAAAGTAAACCACTTAGATTCAATAACCTTATAGCCTTTTTTAGAAAGAAAATTTGGATCTAGCGGTAATCTCTTTCCATGCCTCATTCCAGTAGCCATTACCAAATTTAGTTCTTTCAAGCTTCTATTACTTTCGCATTTAGACGCACAACTAGTAAAATGTTAGGAAGTACTGCAATTTTTTTCTTTCTTTTGATGTTTCTTTAAAACTTAACACGACAACTGCAAAGCTGAGGCTCAAACTGTGCATGCATTTCACTTTGTACTTGTTAAAATTAATATCTCGAACCTCTTCATGTGCTTTCAATCAAGTCCTATTTGAATGCCCATCAAGAAAACGATGCTTGGGTGATAGCAACAATCCGACATCACAATTTTCATGCAATTATTGCAACATCATTATGGCTTTTGCCGATAGGTCTAAAAATTCGTCTAACTTAGGGTTTAATATCAATGCAAGCTAATTTTTGCTTTCTTGTTTCTGGATTAAGTCTTGTAATTACGCCTACTTTGCATAAGAAATATTGCGGTTGTAGATATGGATATTCTCTTGCCTTCTTTTCTTGTTATCCTCTAATCCTTATTAAGGCGAGATCACGGATCAACCGGTTACCGTTGCTTCTCTCTCATCTCTTTATCGGTAACATATAACCGTTCCTTATTTTACCAGCGGGATGCAAATAACTGAGGCTCTTAAGTTGCAAATGGAGGTGCAAAAGCGGCTACACGAACAGTTAGAGGTAAGTGAGAGGTTATGCTTTACTTATTCCTTTTTATACTCGGCGTAATATGCTTTTTAGCCACTATTCGTATAAATGGAGCTGAATAGTCGAGGAAAAGGTTCGAAAAGAGTGCAAATTATAATCAAATCGTATGTTTGACGATATCAATTTCACTTGAGGTGTTGATACATGATGATATCAAAGAAGATGAAATTATAAAATTGCGCGTGAATAGGATTCGGCACAGCTGATAAGCTCGTGCCGACCGTGCCGGCATATAAAATAGGGTGCGCGTCAAAGCATGCCAGCGTGCCGTGCCAAGATGCGCTGCTGGCACACCTGGCACGACAATCCTTATCCTTCAAATATTTTCGCTTGCACCGTTCATGAAAGGGGAAAAACGCACACAACTAACTTGAAAATTGGCCTGTTTCAGAATGACTACTAACTAGCTAACTTTTACGATTCGTTCGATTTGAAATATTTGATTCTCTTCCATAATAGCATCTGCATGCTTTCTCATGTGATTCAGTATTTCCGTTAAAGCAAACAAATTAAAAGGTTTGGTGCATAATTCATGCCGGTTCCAGGCCTTTTTGCCGTCATGGAACCCATGATTTCCGCTATACCGAGCATTGGAAACTCCGATATTATGAGGTTTTCGGTGCATTCATTCTGTGGCAGGTACAAAGGCAGCTTCAGCTGAGAATAGAAGCCCAGGGCAAGTACCTCCAAAAGATCATCGAGGAGCAGCAGCGCCTCAGCGGCGTCCTGGCCGAGGGCCCCGGCCTGTCTCTCCCCGGCGCCTCCCCCTCGAGGGGCAACAACTTATCCGATCCCGACAAGACGGACCCCTCAACCCCGGCCCCGACCTCCGAGTCCCCGTTCCAAGATAAAGCCCTAATCCAAGACGGTCTCTTGAAAAACCGCCTCTCTCATGACGACGACTCGTTCTCCTCCTTCCACGAGCCGCTGACCCCCGACTCCACGTGCCACCCGGCCGGCTCCCCTTCTGCTAGTCCTGACCACAACCCCACCCACGAAAGGGCGAGTAAGCGGCCGCGCGGGCACGGGAAGAACGACATGGTCCTTGCCCACCACATTCTCGAGTCGAGCTCGGGCTCGGATTTTCAGCAGCATTGTTCAGTGTTTCCAGGCGGCGGTGGGGGCCGGTTCAGTTCGCCGAGCACTTCGTGATATCGTGGTAGGATCAAGTACTGTATTATGATCTAATTGTTCACATGCTATTACTCTGTTTGTAGAGGCTAATTTGTTGCTGTTGCTGTTGTTGTTGTTGATCTTTCTTTAGTGATGCTTAACTCTTTATGAAGAGTTTTAGGTGTTGTTGAGATGATTGTAATGTGATATATATATATATATATTTATATCTGTTTAACTGCTATTCTGATCTTCCTCAGTTCACAAACCATTTTATTTTTATTTTTTATTGTTATATTTTTGAGTAAAAATGTATGGAAAGACCCTCAATTATAGGCCATTGTGAAATTTATAGTAGTTGAAACAATTTAATAACTTCACTATTAAATTTGATAAATTCTTTTTAGTAATTAAGAATAGAAAAGTCAAATAAACAAAAATAGAAGTTGAGGGTGTCTTAATCAAAAAGATGTTGAGGGTCTATTTCAGAACCGCTTGTAATTGAGGGGTCTCTTTTTTAATAGATGGAGTGTATATCATATATTTCATTTAGAGTGTATGAATAGTTTTGCTCGAAAAGTTTAAATAATTTTTAAAATTTTTAGTAAAAAAAGAAAAGAAGACTAGTGTGTTAATTATAGTCTTTAGATAGGGTAAGTTGTAAAATTAGAAATCTAATAGGAAAGGAAAATGCTTAAATTTTTTAAAATTTTTGCACTATAATTTTTAATTTGTAGCATAAATTGCACCACTAATCTCTAATCTTGCTTAATTTGGATCCTTACCTCTTCTCCCATATTCTCTACCTAGCCCAACTATAAACCTAAAAAAATTGGAACAAAAATTGATTAGAAGTATCAACCGTCGTAGCGTAAGTGATAAAAAATTTGATGGTTGATATCTGAAATCTCGAATTCGAAATTTAGTAATTTTACATTTCTAACTAAATTTATTTTAAAAATGATCAAATCGAATAGCATGCTATCTTTCTCTTAAAATAATAATAATAATAAGTGTTTGGACCTTCACCATGGTTGAGTTAGGCTTTGTCAGAAATTGACATTGCGGTTTGGCCAAAAAAATTGAGCATTTGGAGTTTGAGAGATGCTACTCGTACACTTATTTTTGGGTATATAATGTACATCTCATTAATCTAAGAATAAGACATATTTTATTGTTTATTTTGAAATGATCAGTAAAATTTATTTAAGATGTACATCCATTTTGAGATGTACATCTAGTATTTTTCTTAGAGTTTACTGTAACAAAAAATGAAGGGTAGGGACCTAATAGCAAATAAAAAAATTGGGGAGTAAAATTTAAAAACAAAATAAAAAAAAGAAAAATACTTCTTTTACACTCCAAAAGAGATGTACATTTTACACCCCATCCATTCTGGAGTGGGGTGAATTTTACTGATCATTTCGAAATAATCAGTAAAATACATTTCATTTTTGGATGAATGAGGTGTGCATCATACACTCCTTTTGGAGTGTATGAGTAGCATTATCTTAAAAAATGGTGAAGGTGAAGGTCAGTCTTAATCAGATTTTTTATTTAAAAAATACTTCTTGTACATCCCGAATAGAGTGTACGATATACACTCCATCCATTCCATAGTGGAGTTAATTTCACTAATCCTTTCGAAATGATTAGTAAATTACATCTCATCCTATAATGGATAGAATGTATATCGTACACCTAAAAGTGGCCGTATGGATAGCATTGTTTTATTTATTTTGGAAAATACTTATTGTACATTCGAAAATCTGGTGTGCATCTTACACCCCACCTATCATGGGGTGGGATAAATTTTACTGATCACTTTGAAGTAACCAGTGAAGAAGTTTCCACTCCTGGATGGGTGGGATGTACATCGTACACATAATTTCGAATGTACGGATAGTATTTCTGTTTCTAGTCACTTTGAAATGACTAGTGAATAAGTCTTCATACAAGGATTAGTGAGATATACATCGTAAACCAAAAATTAGTTGGAATGTACATCATACACACGATTTCAGATGTACGGATAGCAATTTTCTTTTTAGTCATTTCGAAATGACTAGTGAATAAGTTTTCATACAAGGATGAATGACATGTACATCGTAAATTCAAAACTTAGGTGTATAAGTAGTAATCCTAGCATTGTTCAAACAAAAAAATAGAATTTTATAAGTATTTATTTCGAAATAGTGTATAATTGAGGGGTCTCCATACGTTTTTACCCAGGCTAAAATCCTCGTCCTCTCCCCCTCTTCTTCTTCTTCTCGACATCGCCATAGCTCTCGTCGATGCAAGGTTCGCTCCTCCCTCTCCCTCATCCTCTTGGTATGAGCTCTACGCCATCCGATTCTTCGATTTGAACGGCTAAATCGATCCGTTTCTCTCGTTGCTGCGAATTTTTTGATGTCTTTTTGTGCATATTTGAGCTTTAATTCAGGATCTGTTGGTGTTAGTACTGCTCAACACTCTCTTTGCTGCGATTTTTTTTTTTTTTTTTTTTTTTTTTTTTTTGCGCATATTCGAGCTTTCATTTGAGGATTTATTGATGTTAATAGTGCTTAACACTCTCTGTGCTACGATTTTTTTGATGTTTTTTTGCGCATACTCGAGCTTTCATTTGAGGATTTATTGATCTTAGTAGTGCTCAACACTCTCTGTGCTACGATTTTTTTGATGTTTTTTTTGCGCATATTTGAGCTTTAATTTGAGGATTTGTTGATGTTAATTAGTGGTTAACACTCTCTGATGCTTTCCCTATCGAGATCCATCTCGTGAAAGCTCCGACCTTTGGTTCGAAATAGCATTCTAATTTCTAAAAAGCTTTGATCTTTAGATTTGTATTTGATATGTAAGGCTAAATCGCAAAAAAAAAAAAAAAACCCTTGCATTTTGCTTGCCCACCTACAGGAAAAATTGCATTAATTCCAATCCTGAACTTTATGTGTCTCAAATCGGCCCAGAAACGAGTTTGAGGATGCAATTGGTTATGTTTAATGCAGTAGAATCGCGTAAATTAAATGAGATGTGCGCTAAACTGCCTTGACCTTTTGCACCTATGGAAAATGCGATCTCTTTAATTTAGTTTAAGATATTTAAGTTGCTGTTTAGATGTTCAGATATGGAACTTACGTGATATTGCCCACTGATTTTAGTGAAGTTTTAGCGTCAAATTCGACAATCATCCTGAATTTTTGAACCTATTTGCGGCAGTGGAAACAGAGGTTGAAATAGATGCAACTTTTCCATGCACCGGGAGAAAGGAGAAGGCGTTTTTTTGGGGGGGGGGGGGGGGGGGGTGGTTGTTTCAATTGAGACACAGGCTAAAGTGTGTGGTAGATTTTGTAATTTAGCCTTGGTATTATGTGAATATATTTAGTTATTTACCCATCAAATTCATTGATATTGGTGATATTTGTTGTTTCAAATCACTAAGGAAGAATTGCTGAGATATCTTTGAGTGAGGCTTTTTTGGGTCGTGTTATAAATGCTTTGGCTACACCTATTGATGGGATAGGGGAAATTTCACTATGGAATATTTTTTTGCTTGTGCTAACCAGAAGGAACGATGACTTTGAGTTGTACCAAGTTTGAAACCAAGTAAAATTTGGCAGAAGCTTAACATTGTTTTCTTTAATCATGAACATCTTCTGGCATTTTGGCCTTTATTGTTTCTTAACGTTGAATTCTAGTTCTGAAAATTGAGTAATTATTCTCTTTGGATGCATAAAAGTCTGGTGTACTAATTGCCATTCTTATAATTTCAAGGTGTAATAGCAATGGCTTTTCGTCAAGCTGCCAAAAGACCTCTAAAGTTCTTTGTCAAGGAACTGAATGCTCATAAGCAGCAAAGAAATTGTTTCTCTTCTTTGGGTAACAGAGCTGATCAATTTTCGGACACTAGATGGGTTGGAAATCCGAATGCTGTGAGTTCTTATTTTGCAAGAAGATTGAATTCCATGGCGTCCGCTTCTGATCAGATGAATCTTATTAGACAGCTAAGGGAAAGAACAAGTGCTCCCATAAAAGATGTCAAATCTGCCCTCGTTGGTTGCAATTGGGATATTGGTAATATCCTGTACCTTTTCTTTAGTCTAAAATATATAGATATTTCCTGTTATTGTGACTTAGTCCCTGAACTTTTTTCATTAAAACATTTGAGTCCCTAAACTTTCTAAAATGTTGCAATTCCGTCCTTGACTGCATTTTGTTTCCTCTCTTATTGAACGATTTCCTTTTCCTTGTTTTAGTCCTTGAAACATGGTTAAATGGTCATTTTATAAGAAAAACTGGTATTTTTCGAATCCTTTTAGTGGCCAAGGAAAATTGCAATATATGTGCAAGTTCAGTGACTAAATTTTTTAAGTTTAAAGTACTGGGATAAAGTTGAAATATTGGGGATAATACAGGGATTATCTACAGTGTTTATCCTTTTTGAATTAATCTAATGCTAGAAGCGTTGATTATCTGTTTACATGCTCACTGTTTTATTGGTTAGTGGCTCAATGCAGAGGCTGCATTGAAGGACTTGAGAAAGAGAGGGGTTGTCCTTGCTGCAAAAAAGTCGTCAAGAACAGCTGCTGAGGGTTTGCTCGCGGTGGCACAGAATGATAATAGAGCTGTTGTCATTGAACTTAACTGCGAGACTGATTTTGTCGCGAGGAATGATGTTTTTCAATATCTGGTTAGTTTTTCTTCGTGAATAAAACCTCTTTGAGTTTTATGATATCATTGCTGCAAAATTTGACTTTAGGGCTTGGCTGTAGATCCTCCAAAATGCAGTTTGTTAGAGTTAATTTATGATCATAGCTTCGTAAGCCATTTGATCCTTGTCGGATACTTAGTTGTGGGACATGTATTCACGTACCTAGCTGCTTTTTTTTTTTTTTTTTTTTTTTTTGCTTCTTTATTTATGCAGGCGTCTTCTTTGGCAAGGATGGCTTTGACAGCTGAAGGATCTGCTGGGCAAATTCAATCAGCTTTTCCTTTTGGCCCTGAATACTTGGAGGTGCAGGATACGCAACTCAGCTAGTTTCACTTCTTTTTACATAGTTACTCGTAGTAGAGTGCTTGCTACTTTGTGACAAAAGGAATCCCCTAAAGCCATGTAGTTTTCCACCCTTTTTTTGCCTATTCTTTTGCATCATGCTATTATCATCAGATTATATTCTTTGTGGGGATAACATTTCTAAAAAATTGTAACGGAATACTACTATAGGAATTTGCCGTTTTTTGTTCCAGTTTTGGAGCATAATACGTGAATACTTCTTCCTTCCGTTGTTCCTTTTTTATTGCACACAGTATCAATCAAAATAAACCCAGCCCTGGTCATTCAATTTCACTTATTCTAGTGGTTCTATCAATTAGATCTTGTAATGCTTTCTCTCATTGTATAAGCCTCATTACATGGTTAGTTTTGTCAGATACGATTGATATAGGGCATGAATTCAAATTTTTTATTTGCTATGATTCAGTTTAGTTTGCAAGATTGTGAGGATAATGATTACTATTCTTTTACTTTAACATTTTAGTTCTATCTTGAAAAAAGACGGTAATTTTCGAGTAAAATATGAAATTCTCTACATTAAGTCCGATACTGAAATTATTCAAAAGATCAAACGAACAACACAGTTCATATAAACTATAATAGAAATCCTTACCTATATAGCTCTACGAAAATGACTATTAAAGTAAACCCCCGCAAAATTGGAATTCTTGGCTATGCTTTTCAAAAACCTATTGTCTTACATTTATACCCTTTGTACTAATAGAAGTGCTCCTCTCTAAGAAAAAGAAAAAAAAAAAATCTTGTAATACAAAACCGACTCCTCGCCATGATTAGGATAACTCTTCAACTTTAAACAAGGCTATTTTTTTGTCAGGAACTGCATTTTTATGTGTGTATACGTGCGTGCATCCATGCTTGCATTATTTGGTAGTATTAGGAAGCTAGCACTTGGGTCAAATTCAATATCAGAGCATTATATTTAATATCCAAATAGTGAAATATTTTAGAAACTAAATTTCTGAAATTTGGTGCTCTTTTAACAATGAATCATGTGCAACAACTCTTGAATGGTGTAAATTGAAATTTATTTTGTGGTAGAAAGTCTAATGGAGGTTATTTTAATCTGCAGAACATGAATATCAATCTAGATCATCCAAAACTTAGTGGTGAAACAACCGCGCAAGGAGCTGTTACAGAAGTTGCTGCCATGGTTGGGGAGAACGTCAAACTCAGAAGAGGATATTTGTTATCAACTACTTCACACGGCACTGTCTCGTCTTATCTTCATACTTGTCCTCATCCAGGTAATCCAATCATAAATTGCTTTAAGATGGTTGAGCAAATCATAAAAGAAAATGTTCCATTAGAAAGTACTATATATATCTCCAAGCCAAAATGCTTCATGTTTTGCCTATGTGTTGCATCATAGAGGGGTACATTCCAATTGGTTGTACTATATCTGTGTGGTCATGGAAATGAATTACTCGTCATGAAGTATCGTATTTGACTTTGTTGTTTTGAATATTTTTAAGAAATATCTGTTCTTTATTTAGAGTTCTCGTGTGGAATATGATGTTCACGGACTCGGGCAATTAACTCTTGAACTTTTCTTTGAATGGCCAAATATTTGAGTGTTCCAAGTTAGTTTTTCACTTAAGTAGTGCTTAATTGGGAAATAGAGTGGTTAGTGGTAGATATTCTCAGTATCCCACCAAACACAATTGAATTGATGTATCTTGGGTAGCATCTGTTTATAGCAGATGGTCGGAGCTGTAGCGGGTGCTAGGAATCCAAGGCAGGGCTCAAAATATATCGCATCTTCCTGTCTTGCCCTTTCCTTTTCTTTCTAACGCGTAACAAACTAAGGTTTCCTCCCTTGTGTTTTTATATATAAAGATCTGCAACTCTTTGTTCTTTAACCAGAGTTATTAGTATCCAAATCGAAAACCTTAGATCAAAACCATTCAAAATAGCTGCGAAATTTTCCGTCATAGTGGTCAACATGGTGCGCCAGGAGTTACCATGTCGCCTGCTGTGAACCCAAACAACATGATAAATTGCCGGAACCATCCCCATGGCGGCGACTGTAGCTGTTGTGTTGGCCGTGTTTTAGAAGCAATGTTCCCCACTAACCAAAAACAGCCGGTTGATTCTCCTTGAGAATATTTCCAGTTGTCATTGAGATAGAAATCCCCCAAGGAAGCACCACCTTAGATGGGTTTGGATTGCCAGCTTGAAGTGCATCATCAATTAAGATTATTTATACGGAATTTTGTGACAATATTATGTTTTTTTTGTTTCCCTTTTAAACTTCTTATTCGTAATCTTTGTGCCTTATTGTTATTCAGCTTTTTCTTTTGGCAGAGAAGTGAATCTTAAAGCTTAATTGCATCTAGACCTTTGAAATTGCTTTTTACTAACATTTGTCATGAGGAGTAATTTCTTTTACCGCAGGTTTGGGTCGTATTGCTGGGTTGCTTACTTTGGAGGTAGAAGATACCAATTCTTCGCTTGACGCTCTCCAGCAGGTCGGCTCCTCGCTAGCAATGCATATAGTGGCTTCAAAGCCACTCTTCATATCGAAGGAACTTGTCCCTGAAGAAGCAATACAGAGTGAACGAGAAGTACTCAAATCTCAGGTGAATTCATCAATAAATGTTGATTAATATTTTTTATTTTCTCGAAGTAAATAATATATTGACTTCAATCACTTCTAAAGATTATTAAGAACTCTACTTCTAAAGATTATTAAGAACTCTAAACAAATGGAATAATAATAATTTATTTGCATTACATATTCTTAGTCCTCTCATCTCGCGTATGGCAAAATGAACCGGACAAAATCTAATCTTTCGGGTCTCTTCGGCAGATGTCGCTCTCATTCTTTATTTTTTTGTCAGCAACATCATCAAGGGATCGTTTTTTAAGGAACCGAGTTATATATAAATATTATTGTTCTTCTAAGCTTCATCTCGCTAGTGAAACATAGTATCGGGAGCACGTGAAGATGTTTCTATTAAACGCTCTCTCCTGCGACTTAACTTACTAATGTACCGTTTTGCTCTTCTCTTAATCTCTTTATCAGGCAGAAAGCTCGGGTAAGCCTCAGATGGCAATAGAAAAGATGGTGGAAGGTCGTTTAAGGAAGTATTTTGAAGAAGTTGTGCTGTTGGAGCAAAAGTTTGTTATGAATGATAGCGTCAATGTCAAGGTATGTGTTGCACCCTGTGCTTTTTTCTTTCCCCCCCCCAATTTTTGTTTCTTTACCTCATACTGCTAATTTTGTATTCCGATGCTATTTGTGTTCGTAATTTTTCCTGTGGCTCCCTGTTGTTGTTAGTTTTCCAATTTGGGACTTTTAGACCCGTTGAAATTGCATTTCCATACAAAACTAGCATATTATATGCTGTCGGAAATTGGATTTGTAGTACGAGTGCTTTTAGATTGTTGGTTTTCTGTAATACAAGGTCATATACATAACAAACTGTAGTTTCCGATAATATTGGAGAGGTACTGGTACATGTGTAGATGCATATTGATCTGAATCAATCCGCTATGCATCCTCGGTAAATTTGTTGATGCTCTCTTGTAGAAAATAATGACTTGGTATTGATTTTCGTGATGTTCCCTGCAGTCGGTGCTAAGTGATTTATCTAAAGAAGTTGGATCTACCGTAAAGATCGGCAACTTCCTCAGAATGGAAATTGGAGAAGGAATTGAGAGGTAAAAATGTTATCACCATTCGGTTGTGACTTTTATTGCAACAGATAAAGTTGGTCATTTCGGAACATCATCGTATGATTTTTTGCACTGCGTGGCATCCAATGTCTCTTATATGAGCCATGCTATTTCCCGCTTTATTTTCTTTTCCTTTTCTTTTCCCTGTGATGTTTCGAGTTCTTATTAACAACAAGTCAACAATCCGTTCCCTTCATCGTCTCGAAGTATGACACCCTGGAGAGAGCATCACAGATCGAAAAGACGAAGTTGTTATCGATTTTGATAATTTTAGGGCAATAATTTTCTTTAATTTTCTGGTAGGCTTTATCGATATCCCAAACTGAACCTTTTTATCATATTTCAAAACATATTATATCAAAATCTAAAACTTTAAAATACAAACTCAAATATAACATCAAACATTCATTTATATTATATAATGTAAAATCAATTTAGGTTCTGGTCGCGTTCGGGTTAAAATCCATACCCGAATCCGAATTTGTGTAGTTTTCGTTTTTTATACCCGTATCCCAAACCATATCTGTTTAGCATCGAATAAATTTCAAATATTTGTACCACCCATTGACATCCCGAGAATCACTTCATCTTATAACTATCTTTTTCTGTGTTCATTTTTTTCTTTCTTTCTTTTTTCCTGACGCTGTCGAAATTATTTGCAGGGAAATCGCCGAGGCACCTGAAACAGTGGCTAATGCTGTATGAGTTCCAGCGAGAATATAATAGAAGTTAACATTATCATCCGACGAGAGTAATCCGCCCCGTTTATCGGCAAATTTAGTTATTTAAGTAGAAATTGTATAATGAACTACTCCGAAAAACTATAGGGCATTTTGAGACGCCCCCCTCAATTTCAAATTTTTTGATTGACACCCCACTAAGCCCTTGGTTGATTTATTTTGCGCTTACTTCGACAACTTGATTGGTGAAAAAGCAAAGGAGATTAGATTTGTAAACCTCTACGAAATATAATAATTATTAGTTTATTTTTGCGGCAACTGTTTCATTTTTACTTTGTGATATTGTGATGGTGATTTAGGTTTGGTATTACAAATCGAACAAAATATTTTACAAAATCGATAAATAAGGAAGTTAAAGATATGAATTTTCACGAATTTGTTGGGATGATTATATATATATATAAAATTTTAATTTATTATCCTGCCATGAAGAGAACCAAAGGGTGAGAGAGTTGAGGAGGGCACGCATCAGCCCTTCTCAACTCTCAAATAAAATATTATATATATTATATATATATATATATATATATATATATATTATATATATATATATATATATATATATATAATTAGATTGGAATATTATCAATAACATTAAGTTATTGATATTATTAATTTTTTAGTCTTTAGATTAAGGGATGTGGAGTTAGAATAGTGGTCTCCTAGAATTTAGTGGACGGTTGGTTGAATAATAAAAATTCTAAGGGACCACTATAATTCTAACCGCACATCCTTTCATCCAAGAGCTAAAAACTTGATAGCACCGATTGCTTGGTATTAAAGATAGTATTCCAACCGGACTCTCTCTCTCTCTATATATATATATATCTCTCTCTCTTTATATATAGAGAGAGAGAGAGAGCTAGGCTGGAATACTATTAATAGTACCAGTCATTGGTGCTATTAAATTTTTAACCCTTAAATTAAAAGATGTGTGGTTGAGATGATAGTGGGCCCCTTGGGTTTAATAGGTGGTTGGAAAAATAGTAAAATCTAACGGATGAAATTGATCAAAGGATTGATCTAAGAATAGAAAACTTGATAGCACCAATAATTTGGTACTATTAATAGTATAGTAGCCGGACTCTCTCTCTCTCTCTCTCTCTCTCTCTCTCTCTCTCTCTATATATATATATATATATATATATATATATATATATGCTTATAAAAGTACAAAGTCATTTGTGATTTACAGAGGGATTTTATATAATTTAGCCATTTTAATAAGATAAGAAAAACAAAATTATATAATAATGGTAAAAATGTATGGAGACCCCATCATCTAGAGGTGCTGTAAAATTAGCACCTTCAATTTTATTATTATTATTATTATTTTTGATTGAGATCCTCTTTACTTCTAATTTTTAAAGTTGAGCAACTTTGGTCAAAAAATATTAAAATTTTATCAAATATATTGGTGATTTTATCAAATTTAATAATTTAATCACTTTTTAGGAGATAGAATTAGATCAATAATGGTTGATAACTTATATGGTCAATAAATTTAATAATTTTTTTAACTTAATTAAGTATAAAAACTCTAATAAAAAAAAAAATTAGACATATAGTTGAGGGGTTCTCCATACATTTTTATTCCTATAATAGTAAAGTATATTCTAAAAATCAATATAATAATAAAGTGCGAATATTCCAAACAACATATAGGCTAATTAAAGTTTATAAAAAAAAATTAATTTTAATTTATTATAATTTATGACACGATTTTTCTTATTTATTACAGCAATTTAAAAAATTGGTCCGATTCGAGTATATTTTAGGTTTAGATTCCCATTCGGGTCTTTAGATTTGGATTCGGATTAATTTTTTTTATAATTTTATTTTTTTTATAAAATTTAAGAAGCTTTCATATATATATATTTGTTTTGCTTTTACTTCTATAAATTTTTTAAATATTTTATACATATGCTACTAGTAGGGGTGTCAACGAGCCGAACACGAGCGAGCTGGGGTCGGCTCGTGTTCGGCTCGTTTAATAAACGAGCCGAACACGAGCTGGCTCGTTTAAATATCGAGCTGAAAAATTCGGCTCGTGTTCGGCTCGTTTATTAACGAGCCGAACACGAGCTGGCTCGCGAACAACAAGTTCGATTTTTATTCCTATTATTAGGTGTAAAATTGAAAAAAAAATAAAAAATTAAAATTTTAATCTAATAATTAAAATTCAAAAAAAATTGATAGTCTAAAATCTAAATAGTAAAGTTTATATATATATATATATATATATATATATATATATATATATATATATATATATATATTCGAGCTGTTATCGAGCCGAATACGAGCGAGCTGACCCCAGCTCGTGTTCGGCTCGTTTATTAAACGAGCTGAAAAATTCGGCTCGTGTTCGGCTCGTTTACTAAACGAGCGATTCGATCTCGAGCTCATTTCGAGCCGAACACGAGCTGGCTCGCGAACAGCGAGCTGGATTGCCACCCCTAGCTACTAGTATGGGAATCTGTTTTTACATAATATGGATTTATATTTTAGTATCCAATCAATAATCAATAAGTTAAACCACGTAATATTTAAGTATAATTTTTTAAATTTATCATTTTATTTGGTTAATTTTATACAGCTTTTTGTAAACATATCGAATATAAAGGAGGAACTGACTGTGAGATTATCAAGCACACATCAATCAATACGGCACACGAATGCAGCGGAAATAATTTTTTTTTGTAGATAAAAGTAAACAAGTATAAGAATAACTAAGCAAATAAAACGAATAACAAAACACAATGACACAAGATTTACGTGATTCGACTAATAATGTATCGACCTACGTCCACGGACAAAACTATCTCAATACGTTCTTCGATTAATCCACGACACAAAAGTATAAGGAGTGAAATTGGATTACAAGAAATTTCTTTATGGAGGCTCTGCACGTTTTTTCTCTTAAGTAGAATTTTTTCAAGGAAGCTCTAAAAAAGAAAAGATGAATCAGAAGTGTTAATATAACTCTAAAAACCTAATTCTAATAGAAAACGATTTTCACCGTTCATCCGAGTCTCCGATTCACTTTTAGTCGTCGATCTCCTCTTAAAATTCTCTTCAAAATATTCTTAAATCATTTCAAATCTTTAGGAACAAGATCGGATCAAATCCAACATATTCAACCCATCGTGGAGTTGAGTCGAAACATTATTTTACCTAATCAAACAGAATAACAGATATATTTTTACAAAATTCAATCTTTCCTATTTATTCGCTTAAAAATTTTAAATTTTTTATCGTCAATATCTGATAGAAAAATATAACCATAGGTTAAATATTTAACCTTGATTAATAAGTGAGGTAAAAATATTATATTTATTTTTAAAAATATATATTTGTAAGGATAAAATTAATATTTTATTTATATTTTGTTAAAAAATAAATAATAAGTTAACGGTAGCCAATCAAAAAAATATATATAAATAATTTATTTTTTTAAAAAAAATAAAAATAAAAATTTAAATTTTATAAAAATATATTTATTATTCATATATATTTATATGGAGAGATATAAAATTAGAACTTATTTTTTATTTTTATTTTTATTTTTATTTATTTTACCCTTTCATTGTATACGGCTCGCCGCGTTTTTCTCTCTCCTCTCCTCACTTTCCCCTCCTCTCTAAGAACCCTAAAAAGGTACGATTTTTACACCTCTCTCCTCTCCAATTCCCCTCGAATTCGAGAGAGAAAGAGAGAGAGGAATGGGTTCGAGCAATGGCGCCTCAATGCAGGTGCTTCTCTTTGTCCTTCTCTTCTTCTTCGTCGGATTCGCCTCCGCCGCTTCCATCTCCGGTACCAATTTCAATTTCCCCCTCATTTCCCCAATTTTTAGGTTTTTTTTTTTTTGATGGTATATATGAATTTTTTTTCTTTATTTTGGTTAATTTTTACTGTTACTTTGATGCATGCATGTATCAGGTGATGTGTTCCAATCTCACGGATCCACTGGTCGGAGCCTCCTACAAGCCAAAAAGGGTGAGCCCATCTCAGAAAACTCCCTTTTTATGGCCAAATTTGTGCTAATTTTAGCAATTTTGTTCCTAATTGTTGAATTGATTTAGATGGTGTTAAGCAAAGGTTTTAAATGTCTAATTTAGGGTTTTTAAATGAATCTTTTTAAACTTATTATCTTTCCATAATTTCGCTTCGTTTTCTTTTTATTTTTTTTAGTTGAACTGGGAATTTGTAGGATTAAATTTTAGGGCATCCCAGTTTATTTGTAGATAACTTAAATTTGTGTGAATTTAGAAGTTGAGGGTTATTGTTAAATTATGTCACGCCCCGAGTTCAAAAATCAGCGTATAAATTTTTTTTTAAAATCAGAGTTTCAAAACATCAGCCTTCTATATATGTGGCGGTCTGTTGCGCCCTGGCTGATGTTTTGAAACTCTGATTTAAAAAAAAAAATTTATACGCTGATTTTTGAACTCGGGGCGTGACAAATTATATGAAATATCTGGGCTCGAGACTTTTTGGATAGGCCCAAGACGTGGAATAATTAAATGGGGGAAATTTAATGAAGTTAGGAGACTCGAATTCAAGATCTTCTGCCCTGCTCTGCTTTGATGTCATGTTAAATTATATGAAATTATTGTTTATTTGCAAAAACTTAAGCTACCAGAGAACGAACGGTGTTTATAAATATTTATATTCAACACTTGTCTATGAAAATGAAAAAAACAAATTTAAGGGGTGTATTTCAAAATGGCCTATAGTTGAGAGGGTCGTCGTACATCTTTACCTTTCTTTTGATGGGGGTTGACTAGATTTGGGATTAATTTATGTAGAAGTCCAGATATACCAGTCCTATTTATCAATCATTTGAATTGACTTTTCTCCTTTTTTTTTTTTTTTTTCTTGAAGATCTTTGGCTATTTTTCTTTTGCTAAATTGTTTGTTAATCATAGGAGATGTATTTTCACATATTTTTTGGGTACACATGGAATATTACGAGGAAATTAAAGAGAATAGGTGACAGACATTTAATCAAGGATTAAAGTGTCGTGGCACGGGGCCGTACCGAAAACTTGCTGGCACGGTACGACGCGGTGTGTGCCGAGCAATGCCGATGAGTGCCGGTCACAAAAAATACATATGTTCCAACACATAATGGCATTAAATGTTTATTTTCTTTAGCAACAATATTTTTTAATTGTTTATTATATATCTTTATCAATTTTTTTGAACTTTATTGAGAAAATTACTTAGTAAATTAAAGAAAATAGGGTTTTGAGCTGTACCATCGGCACGGGGGCTGTATCGTGCTTAGTATCTTGTTGGCACAATACGGCACGGTGGATGCGGATCGCGCTGATGTATTCTTAAATCCTTGCATTTAATGAAGTATACGGTTTTGTTTTATTGGTTGCTTCTAATTTATTTGAAAAGCATTGAAGGATGAAATAATATGTGATGATTTGTTGTCAATATTTGATATATTTCGTTATTGAGTCATTAGGAATTCGATGAAGTTAAAATGCTTAATATCACGAATTGTTTCTAACGTTCCAACTACTTGGTCTCGACTAGATTAATTTTGTTTTCCATTCGTCTCCATCTTGCGTTATTTCCTCTATCAGCAAGAGGGTCGTCACTGCATTTTTCCACTATGTCAACCAATATAATAACCATATGTTCCTCCAGTGCGGAGGTACCTTTAGGATGTAGAAATATTTTAGTGCTTTCGATGTGATCCACAATGCTATCCTACTTGATCCTTCGCAATCGTACTCCAATTCCAACAATAATTATGCTAAGTGGTGATTATGGTAGTGGTTGACGGCATTGGAAACTGGCAACGGAGTTGGTAGCGGTGCCGTGGTGTGATGTAACAACCATTTGTGGTGGAATAAGCATTTCGGTTATCATAGCGGCTATGACATAAGAAGAAAAAAGTTGGTATTCGTCGTTTCTACTTTTCTTCCTAACGTACTTAGTTCGATTTGGTTATTCTGCCCTAGAGTAGGAATATTAATGGATTTCCCTGGTAGTTCAAGAATCGTTCATCTTAACCTCCCATTTCAAATTTCAAATTTCTCAACGAAATACCAGCTTGACATTTCAGAATACTTCCGCAGCTGATTAGCAGTTTCTGCATTACTTTTATCTCCTGAAAATGCCGCTTTTCACGTTTACATTCATCACGTGACAAGCAATTAACCACTTCAAAGATTGATCCAGAAATTCGTGAATTTGGTACAAACAAGTTGTCGGAGGTAAAAGACGAGTTCAAATCATTTGCACAAATAGTCGAGAAACCATCCAAGGCATCAATCCACGCGAAGTGCATCTAAGAAGGTGATTGATGTCATGGGACAATGTCGAATTTTCTCAGCAAGCGATCAGTGTAGTCGAATTTTTGGTAGATTTTGTTTACGTTTTGTATGTTTTTACCACCTAAAAATAGCTTTTGAAGCAATAATGGTCATCCATATATACTTAAAAAGTTTAATATATTCTTCGTGATAACCAGGCTGTCCGGTGAATTTCGAGTTCCTCAACTACACCATTATAACAAGCAAATGCAAGGGCCCACAGTACCTGGCTGCGCTGTGCTGTTCCGCCTTCAAGGAATTCGCGTGCCCGTACTCTGATGAATTAAACGACGGCACGAACGACTGCGCCTCGACTATGTTCAGCTACATAAACTTATACGGGAAGTACCCTCCGGGCCTTTTCGCGAGCGAGTGTAAAGAAGGGAAAGAAGGTCTCGCGTGCCCTGCCGAGCTCTCTCAGTCGCAGAAGACAGTTAATGCCAGTGATGCTCATAACGGTCGGAGAGTCGACGGTCTCCCTATCGTCGTCGTCATCGTCTTAGGGCTCTTAATGGCCTTCTTGTGATGTACTAAAGGCGAAAGCCGATTATATAAACTACGAGCGAGTGAGTAATGTAATCACAGGTGAAGCTGTATTAAAACCTAATGATTTGCGCGATTATATGCAAATATATAATGTATCTGGGCTTTTGGGTTTTCTTTTGTTTTCCTTTTTATGAAGAGTACTGCGAAAATCGTGTGAATTGTATTGCCAATGTTTTTATGTACACAAATGAAAATGCATTGTATTGTGATTATTGGTTGTGTATGATTTTTTTGGCAGCAATGTGGTGAATGTGATCAAATGAGAAGATCTCCATTATATATATATATATATATATATATATATATATATATATATATATATATATATATATAGCGTAGGGTTACTATACTTTTATGAGTATAAACCTCTTTACACTCATAATGTTTTTATCCTTGGATGAAGGAATGTGCGGTTAGGATGATAGTGGTCCCTCTAGAGTTTACTAGATTGTTGGAGAAATAGTATAAATTCTAGGAACTACTATAAGTCTAACCGCACATTTCTTCATCCAAGGGATGAAAACTTATGATTACAAAAGGATTTTACTCATAAGAGTATAGTAGCCGGATACTGTATGTATCTATGGTGCTAAAATATAGAAAATTTCTTTGTAAATATCTATTTTTTCACTTTTCCTTCTTGATTTTTAAAAATCTACAGTTTGTCCCTTTAAAATTTTAAAAAATATTTTCAGAAAATTACGAAGGGTAAAATGATTATATTACCCTTATTTGTTCTATAAAAAAAAAAAATAATAATTTTTAATATATTTCTTTTATTTCAAGAATATTTTCGGTATAAATTATAAGAAATTAGCGGAATATGGACGGAATCTATATAGAGAGAGAGAGAGAGAGAGTTAGATTGAAATGCTATTAATAACACAAAGTCATTGGTGCTATTAAGTTTTTAACTCTTGGATTAAAAGATGTTTGGTTGAGATGATAGTGGGCCCTTTGGGTTTAATGGATAGTTGGAAAAATAGTTATATCTAACGATTGGAAATGATCAAAGAAGTGGATTTAAGGGTAGAAAACTTGACAGCACCAAATGCTTGGTGCTATCGATAGCATAGTAGCCGGATTCTCTCTTTCTAGAAAGAAATTCCGGCTACTATACTATTAATAGTACCAAGTAATTGGTGCTATCAATTTTTCTACCCTCAGATTAACCCTTTTGATCATTTTCACCCATTAGATTTTACTATTTCTGCAACCACCTATTAAATCCAAGGGGACCACTATCATCTCGACCACACATCTTTTAGTCCAAGAGTTAAAACTTAATAGCACCAATAACTTGATACTATTAGTATTCCAGCCTCTCTCTCTCTCTCTCTCTCTTTCTCTCTCTCTCTCTCTCTCTCTCTATATATATATATATATAACGGGTGGAAATGATCAAAGAGGTTGATCTAAGGGTAGAAAATTTGATAGCACCAATAACTTCGTACTATTAATAGTATTATAGCCGGACTATATATATATATATATATATATATATATATATATATATATATATATATATATATATATAGTAGAATTTATATACTTTCAAAATTATAAGCCATTTATACTTTTAATTTTTCTATCATAAGATTTGCATTGAAATCCGTGCTGTTGTAAAAACAATTAAATAGAGAGAGAAACAGTACAACTGCACAAATCCTAATACAACTATGATAAAAAATTTACAAAAATATTGCTTGTATTTTAATTTATCGATAAAGTTTGATCTGCTCATTCTAAATGATTACTGTGGCTTACGATGACAAGGATAAAATAGTCAATTTACTGGTGTACTTGTAAGTTTTTAAATTTTGTAAGAATATATATAAGATATCTTAGAATTTGTAGAGATAAATATGTAATATCCCCACTTTGCAGTGATATCTATGTAATTATCCATTTTTTAAATTATTTTCTATATAAAATACCCAAAAATCTTAAATTAACGAGATTGTAGAGATTTTTCCTGGACCGGGTTTATAAACCATACCAGTGAATCAATCATTGGGCGAAAGCAACGTGTGTGCATTTTACTCGTTCGGTTCTTTGGATACGTGGTACACTATGTGTACCGAATAATTTACAAGAAACACACACTTTGCAGGATTTTCATTGGTCTAGAATTGCTGACGTGGTAGACCTGGTCTACTACCGAATCCATCGGAATCTTATGGGGTGTGAGATTGGAAATTTAGAACCACACAAATCCAGGTCAAGTCAACGGCTTACGCTATATGGGAAAAATGTAGAAAGGTCTCCTATATTATATCATATTTTGAAATAGGGCTCTCAACTTTTTTTTTTTTTTTTTTTAAATAAAAAGTTTTGATTAAATTCGTTATTGTTTTTTTTTAAATTAATATATTTAATCATTTTTTATTAAGTGAAACTATAAAATTTGATAATTTTGTTATTTAACTAATTAGAAAAACTTAAATAAAAAATAAAAATTACAGAGGGTGTGGATAATTTTTTTTTTTAAAAAAATATATGCACATACCACCTCAAATATATGATATTCTGAAAAAACCCCATTATTATTATTATTATTATTATTATTATTATTAGTTTTTGTGATTGAAACTCCGTTACTCTTAATATTTTAATATTATAATAATTTTAGTCATAAAATTTGAAAATTTTATCAAATTCATGGTGATTTTACCAAATTTAGTGACCTTAATCACATTTTAGAAAAAAAAATTGGGTCCATTACTAGTTAATAATAAGTTTGATAAGATTTTAAACTTAACTAAATATAAAAATTTAAATTAAAAAATTTAGAAGGTGAAGGGCTTTTTCAGAATGACGTAAATTAGTGGACCTCTATACATTTTTATATTTTTTTAAAATAATTTAATAAAAATTTTATAAAATTTATTAATTATTTCATCAAATTTAATAATTTTAATCACAATTACAAAACTCAAATAAAAATGCAAAGATAAGAATGAAAAAAAAAAAAACAAATAACACAATAGGTATTACTTTGTAAATTTAGTATTATTCAGGGGTCTCCACGCATTTTGACCTGCTATTTATACCTCCCCCCATCTTTTTCCCACCCTTTTTTGCGCCCTAATTCTCTCTCTCTCTCTCGGGGTCGGAGGAGAGAGATCTAGCCCTAATCCGCCATTATCGACCTCCCCTCGATCGGATTCTCCTAATCGGTGAGCGAATCCCCTCTTCTTCTTCTCTCAATCCAGCTCCATACTTCGCGATCCGGATCGATTAGGGTTACATAGGGTTTCTGTTGGATCGGAGTGCCTTTTTGTGGATTGCTTAATTTTTTTTTTTTTTTTGTTTAAATGACCACATGTTTCCTGTTTGCTGATCCTGTTGTGATGAATTTAAGAATAAAGGAACTGATTTAGGGAGATATGTTAAGCACTTGTTGGATTGGAGTCGTTCTTTTGGTTCAAATATATGTTGGATATTTTGTATTAATTTGATGTTAGAGAAACAAGTTGATTTTGTAGAAGCTGTGTAGTTTTTTTAATGCTTGATTGGATTGATCTAAGGGCAAAAGCCAGATACTCGATCATTAGCCAAATTAATTAATTACTGTTGAGAATCGTTAACCTAATGATGATGGATTAATGATGGTGTGGGGTTATTGATGCGAATACACACAAGGTAAAATGTGAAGTTACGACTCATTTACCACCTCTGATGCAAAATTTTAGTGTAGTTTAGGCAGTTAATCTATGTAACCTATTTTAGAGATCTAGTGTTCTTCAGAGGTCGATTTAATCAACTATTGGTGCTAGTAATCTGAAATCGATAGTTAATTATTAATTTCAGCTACTAGATGATTATGGACAGCGACCGAGAGCAATTGCTTTGGCGTCTTCTCATTATATGTTGATGCTAGATTGTTAAGAGACCAATTGAGCTGAAATCCAATTCTATTTTGGCAAACTCTTATCAATATATTGCTATGATATCCACATGCTTAACAAAATGGTAAATAAATGGTTTGATGGTAAGGAAAAAAAGAATTAAAGTGAGAAGGCTGATGGCCAATAAGGTGGCACTGTCAGAACACAACCCTTAGTTACTTTTATTAATAATTTGTGAATATTTAGCAGGCCGAAAATTTAATCGAAACATTTTTTGTTAGCAAATTATTGGCGAAAAATATGCGTGAGTTATAGATTACTCATCTCTGGAGCCACAGGGAGCACCGAATTGTATTTATTTATTCTAATATCCTTTTAGTTTTTTTATTTATTCTTTCAAATATTTATTTAAATTATTCAAAATTTAAGTTTTTTTAAAAGTCAGCTGAAACTTATTTATTTAATAAAAAGACTATATATTTTTTAAAATCAGTAGTAAAAATTTTCAAATATCAAATTAAAACATAAAAAGTAAAAAAAATATAGTTAAATAGGCCAGCTTGAGGCCTGGCACGGCCCAGATTACAACCCTACTCATGTCTCAATTTAATAATTTGTGTATTTTGTTGAATATCCATCATAGAGTTTCAATATTGTTTTCAACATGTGTTTAAAACGGTGTAAAAATTATGTATAAATGCAAGTTTGTTTGTATTAATTCTCCTTCTTTCTGTATTTCTTGAAGAATCTAATAATTTGAACTAGGGCACTTAACGAGACGAACACGAACGACCTGGGGCAAGCTGGAGATCAACTCGAAAATAATTTGAGCCTGGCTTGTGTTTGGCTTGAAACTAAAATAAGCTGGAATAATCCAATCCGTATTCAGCTTGAAATTAATTTGAACTTGCTCAAAATTATTTCGAGCCAACTGTAATTATTCATTCATAAAATCTTTATACTAACTATAATTAGTATTATTAATAATTTATTATGATTGATGCTTGTTTTTGCTCTTAGTATTACTAATTAGTATTAAAATGTAAGAGTAATGCTAAAAAAAATAAAAACTTAAAAAATAGTATTTAAAATTGCTACATATCAATTCAAAATTAATATTTATATTTGTTATTTATTTATTCTCGAACTATATCAAGCCAAACACGAGTGAGTAGGGGCCAGCTTGTGTTCAGCTCATTTATTTTTTGAGATGAAAAAGTGAGCTTGTGATCGGCTCATTTAATAAACAAGAGAACCAAGTTCAAGTCAATTTCGAGTCGAACACAAGCTGGCTCGAAAACAGCTAGTTATATTGATTGCTCTAATTTGAACATTGGTAATACCAGAAATGTCGAACAATTGTGTTGGGTTGCACATGTGATCTCAGAAGCATGTAAAACATTACTTGTTTAACCAGTTTTATAATTGTAGAATGTAGATGAATGTTTTAATTAACTAATTTCGATGTTCCATCATAATCCTTTACTAAATTATGATATAGTGCTCTCATGAATATCAGAGTTCTTCCCTCATAAGAGGCTTTACTTTTCTGTTATATTTTTACGTTTTTAGCTGCTTAACATGCTAATTAGTAATTACTCTTCAACTCAATACCTCTAAAGCCTTGTTGATTTTGGTTTAACTAATAGTAATTTGTCCTAATTGCAGATGTACTGGTTCAACTTGCTTCTGGAATTACTCCTTTGTTCTTTCTTCTTTATCTTTATTTGGAAGCACACTAATTTTTGCATGTCATAACTATAGATCTACATGTGCTGCCCAAATAGTAGAAAAGAAAGAAAAGAGATCATTTGATAGCAATAAGTTTATCGAGCACATTCTTTATGCGTACAGTTAAGTTGTCTCTCTCTTTGATTCATTTTTCTGTTTGAAATCAGGAGGTAATGGCGAGCAAAAGGATTCAGAAGGAATTGTTGGATTTGCAAAAAGATCCTCCAACTTCATGCAGCGCTGGACCTGTTGGGGAGGATCTATTCCATTGGCAGGCAACAATAATGGGACCCACTGACAGCCCTTATGCCGGTGGGGTGTTCTTCATCAAGATTCATTTTCCTCCCGATTATCCATTCAAGCCTCCTAAGGTCAACTTCCAGACCAAGGTAAGAGGACTCTTGTTTTTTTGCTTATATATTTTACTTGCCCTCCTTTTTCTCAAAAAACTGCGTGCATACACCTCATCTAACCAAATTAAGTGCGGACGCGGGTGAAGGGGTACTAATTCCTAATCACACATGGCTTAGAGCGCTGTGAAACATTCCTAATGACCAAAACTCAATCGTATGATCTATGAACCCTTGCGTTTGCTTGCTTGCTTGCTTGTTTCTGAATATTTAGTGGTGAACATACAGGTCATACCTGAACTATAGGGAACCTGTACTTTGAATATTCTGAATTTGCTACACAACCTTACAGTTTTTTTTCCCTTTTTTTTAATAGATATTTGACTTCTAAATCGTTTTTGTTCTATACCTAATGTAACACTATTTGGAATATTGCCAACAGGGTATTTCGAAATATTCTATCAAAAATGTTACAAATCTGTAGGGTTGGTAGTAGAATGAAAACATTTGAGATATTTTATGTACTCACACATAAAATTTTGTATGGCTAGGTAGTATAATCAGAAAATATTATGTTCAGTTACTTCTTTCAAAATGTGTTACAGATCAGGTATGATCTGTACACTACACTTTAACCTATTTTAAACTCCACTGCCTCTTTTGGTCCATCGCGTGCTCAAAGCTGAGGAATCTAATAGGCGATTGCTTTGTATTGGAGCTAATTAATTTTTCGTGTGCCATCTAAGATTAGTTCAATTAAGGCTGCCATGATGAATCACACATGCTGTGAAATTCATGGCGGTAGCATTTATGTTTGACCTTCGAGAACTATTTATTGATTAACACTAAGCTGGTTTTTTTTGTGTATTCTTTGAATAGCTGTTGGGTTCATCAGGTTAGTTGATATTCCTTGTCGTGTCTTGATAATGGAGGTTGATTGAAGTGAAATTATTTTAGGTTGTGACTTTTTGATGCACTTGCTTTGACCTAAATGAATGCCCTCAAACTATCATAGGTTGGATTGACCTTGTCTTTTACAGTTTTAAGCAATTAAATGGGGCCATATCCAGCGTGATTTGTGAAAACCACGACTGATGTGTTTTCTTTGGTTATTATTTGCCACCAAATTACAGCGCCAACTTTTTCTAACTTGTGATATTATTATTGATGATTAAATTACCCACAAGTCTAATATCTATAGTTTACTGAAAATTTTATCTTACTATTTACTAACTGTGAGTGTTTTGGCTATGTGGTCTGACTTCTGGAATTTCTTTGTTACATGAGAATTGGAGAACCAGATGTTAGACGTTTCCCAATGATTTAATGTTATTGGTGATTAAATTTATTCTTACTTACTATTTACTAAGTGTGAATGTTTTGGCTATATGGTCTGACTTCTGGAAAGTTTCCATTACTTGAGAACTGGAGAATCAGAAGTTAGATATTTGGCAAACCAAAAACAGATCTTCTAACTATGTAGTATAGCCATAATGGGCAGCTAAAAAGTACAAGTCCTGCTATATGCTGCACATGTTGTCTTTGTTTGAGCAGTGCTATTTGGAAAAAAACTACAGCTTTTGCATTTAAGCTCCCTCTAATAACTTCTCCCCGCAGGAGAAGCAGACGCTCAACATTGAAACTTCAGCTTTCAGGCTTATAAGTTCATTTTAACTTTCCGCCACAACAAAATGAAAAGTAGAAGCAAAATGTCCATTTTCGCTTCTTTACTTTTTATCCTGCAGAACACTATTATATGTGCTGAGAGTGGCAGAAAAAGAAGCTAAGACCAAATGGGGACTTAAAACTAGTTGCTTCTCAAACAGCTCAACTAAAACAGTCCTTATGTAAAGTTTCTTCCAAGGCAAAAAACATGCCGGAAATTGTCAGTGTAGTAGTAATATGATTATGGACTCAATCATGTTTTAGGTGTACCACCCGAACATCAACTCGAACGGCAGTATTTGCCTCGACATCCTCAAGGAGCAGTGGAGTCCCGCGCTGACCATCTCGAAGGTTCTCCTCTCCATCTGCTCCCTTCTCACCGACCCCAACCCCGATGACCCTCTCGTCCCCGAGATCGCGCACCTCTACAAGACCCAAAGGTCTCGCTACGAGGAGACGGCCCGCGCTTGGACCCAGAAGTATGCCATGGGCTGAACCCAACAAAGCAAAACCTCTTTAAGATTGTAGAGGACCATGTTGTTGTAAGATAAAAGAAGCGAGAGATGCTCGCTCCTTGTATCATTATGATTACGACGGTTGAGATATATGCTCTTTGCAGATTAGAAGATGAATTTGGCGTCGTGAAGCCATGTCATGTGTGTCTTCTGTAACATTACAACCCTTGAGACTGCAGTAGTGTGTTGTTATGTTGTAAACTTTTGAATCTCTACTTTTCTTGCATGATGGTGCTACATAGTTTTGCCGAAAATTTTACTTGTCTCAGGCTCCTCCCTTGAATTTGATTTTAATATAATAAGAATTTAACTATTCTAATTCTGAAGTGTTTTTGATGTTTGGTAGATAGTTGAAAAAGTACTAATTCTTTTGGGATCTTCCATGTGTTCTGTTCTTTATCTCCCTAAAGATATGAGATTATTTTTTTCTTTGATGAGAAATAAAAAAATAAATGGAAAATTCTTGTGGCTGAATCTGCAGCACCTACTTTTAAAGTGATTATTTATGTCAAATTTGAATTGATTTTAAATTTTGATTTTTTTGATAGAAAAATGAGTTGAAACAGCGCGAAAATTTCTTTCTCCTAAGAAAAATGAAAATTTAGTTTCTATCTAATTTTGAAAATCAATTTAGGATCATATTTTCTCATCTATTAACATCTTTGGAATTTTTATTATTTTATTGAATTTGTCATTCTAAATTTAATCATGTGATGAAGATCACCCTCATATTGAACAATAAATTGAATTTACTCTAAAAATAGATAAAGCTTATTATTTTAAATTTTTGAAAAAAAATAAAATCTACAAAATCATAACATAGAAGTAAAAAAGAAGTCATGTCATTGTCATTGGATTTGGTGTCCAAAATGAAACTTGAGAAGTAATTGTCCAAAATGAAACTTGAGAAGTAATTTTTAGTGTAAAAGTGAATTTTACTTCAATGTAGCATTTTACAAACTCTTTATCAAAATCTGATTTTTTTAGAATCAGTTTTCTAATTTTTAAGACCTAAAATCAAAATTTAATAATAAATTTAAAATTTAAATTTTAAATATTAAATTTTAACTGTAAAATTTAACATTTTAATTTAGAGATAAATTTTCAAAATTCAAAATTTAAATTTTATATTTCAAAATTCAAAATTTTAAATTTCAAATTTTGAGTTTAAGATAAAATTTAAATTTTGGAAATTTCTATTTTAAATTTTAAATTTTAAAAATTTTAAATTTTGAAATGTGAAATTTGAAAATTGAAATTACAAGTTTTAATTTTCAAATTAAAATTTTGAAAATTTGAAAATTTTAAATTTTAGATTTCAAAATTTAAAATTTTAAAATTTTAAATTACAAAGTTATATTTTTATTTAAAATATCAAATTTTAAATTTTTGTTCTGAAATTTAAATTCAAATTTTAATTTATTTTAGAATAAAATTAAGTAAAAAATTATTATGTGCAAACAAGAAAAATATTTTATCAAATAATTTTAAAAAATTATTTTAGAAAAATCACTTTCTTCCTAAACTCACTCAAATGCTTTAAGAACTTTTTACCAAAAATAATTTTTCAAACTAAAATTAATGCTTCAAAAATTACTTCTTAAGCCAAACTAAGCTTTATTTAGAATTGCCAAAAAAATAACACAATAAAAAAAAGTCCAATATATATATATATTTATTTATTTATTTATTTTCATATGAGTAATACTACACATACACCTTAAAATAGAGTATATGATATACACCCCACCCATTCCAAGAGTGGAGCTTTCTCCACTGATCACTTCGATGTGACAGTAAAATTCACCCCACCCTTGAACGGTTGGGGTGTAAGATTAAGAGGTGTACAAAACTAAGTTTCCCAGTAATAAATATTACTTATTATTTTGATCTAAATAAATAAATAAATAATCGGTGGTGCACCATACACCAGATTCATGCAATAATTTCTCCTCTTCTATACCCTCCCATCTACCTCGACCTATTTATAGCAGCGGTGAAATGAGCCACCTCCTCCAATTCCTACTACTCGTATATCTTTGTCTCTTTAATCCGACGCTCTCAAATCCTGATACTCTCACACACACACAATCACACATGCGTTTCTTGATCCCGCACATGACTGAGGAGGAGAGGAGAAGCTCGACTGAGAGAGATCTCCGTCTCCGGCATTCGGAGTAGTAGCAGCGGTGCCGGTGAACTCTCCTCATCCGTCGCTGTCGCCGGAGATGAGGCAAATGCGCAAGAAGATACGCGAAATGACAAGAATTATGCGGCGAAGGCGGAGAAGAAGCGCAGGTGCTGCTGTATCTGCAAGTACGAGTTCAATACGAAGCACATGCGGCCGCCATCGCTGCCACAGTATGGCCGGTTCTTGAGCTGGGCTGCTGCTCTGGTCTGCTGCCTCCACTGCAATCCGTGCAAGCTAGCGACACTGGTGATTACGGGAGAAATAGGGTTGCGGACACCGATACGAAACACGATAATTCAATAACTTTCAAAAAAAAAAAAAAAAATAATACTAATAAGATATGAATATAAATAATAAAATATAATATTATTAATATAATAATATATATTTGTTATATATAAAATATAAATTTTGATAAAATATTATTATATTTCTTTGAAAGTTTACTAAATTTTTCATTGGTAATTTATATATTTTTTTTAAAAAAATTCTCCAATATATATAATTTATTTATATTGTTCAAAAAAAATTATATGTACCGATCAAAAAGCAAAAATATTTATCATCTCACACACACACACATATATATATTTAATTGTATGTATTATGATTCAGTATTGAATAAGCATCCAAAAAGTGTCCACATCGGACACCTGTTCGACATGGACACGCGAGATTTATAAAAGTGTCCGATTTATAGAAGTGTCCGTAATACATAGGTTGAAAAAAATTTGTGATTTAATTTTTATTATTATTGTTCTGATGCTTGAATTTTTATTTAGATGTTTAGAATGTGAATTACAAAATTGTTACCAAATATTTTTGAAATAGAAGAACCTGATCCTGATCGAGGAATGCAAGAATCTGTCGTAGCCAGAGCACGGGGAGAAAAGATGATGATGATGATGGTAATGATGCATTGCTCTCCTTGCCAAAATTTGATTTTCATAAATCTAATTGAGCTTAATATTTCATAGTTTTCCTGATTAAGTTCTTCATCTTGTAAAGAATAAATGTTTGTCTTTTTTCCATATCTTTTACACAACTTTTCTTGTTTCTTGGTGGATACTTTGCTTTCAGAAAGAAATCGTAATTGAAATCGAAATCGGTACAGATTCAATGCGTTCGATATGTCGCATTATTTTGCTTCTTGTTGTATCACAATCAGACATCTTTCTTTACTCTCTAAAAGTTTTTTTCTTGAACCTTCTGCTTCTAGCTTTTACAAAAAGCTGCTTCTACTCCTGCTTTCAGCATTCTGTAGTAAAGTTTTAGGTATGCAGCAAAATGCAAAAAAAAAAAAAAAAAAAAAAAAAAAAAAAAAACCCTTTAATTAACATATAATACAAAACATATCTTAAAATTTCAAATTTAAAAATTCAAAATTTTAAATTTTAATTTTCAAATCTAAGATAAAATTTAAAAATATGAAAATTTAAAATTTGAACATTTAAAAATTTAAAATTTAAAAATTAAAATTTAAAAATTAAAATTTAAAAATTAAAATTTAAAATTTTAAAAATTGAATTAAAAATTTAAAATTTTAAGTTTTAATTTTTAAGTTACAAAATTTTAAATTTTTAAATTTTTAAGTTTTAAAATTTTTAAATATTCAAATTTCAAATTCTAAATTTAGATTTCAAATTTGAAATTAAATTTTAAACTTAGATTTAAAAATTCAAATTTTAAATATTAAATTTATATTTTATATTAAAATATCAAAATTTAAATTTCTATTTAAATTTAAAATTTATAATTTTCGTATCTCCTAGTTCTACTAGGATTTACAATTCAAATCCTAATTTTTATATATATATATATATATATATATATATATATATATATATATATATATATATATATGGGATAATTGCCTGTGTACCCCTGAAATATGAAGAAATATCTGATTTACCCCTCTTATTTTTTTCTTTCCAATATACCCTTCATACGTTCCACCGTTATTAAAAATACCCCTACCGTTTCCCTTTGTTAAGTTAACTAGGGTTAAACTAGAGTTAAATAATAATCGGAGTTGAAAACTATCAGATATACCTATTTTGTCCGGGTTTAGAGTTTAGGGTTTAGGGTTTAGGATTTTTTATTTTAGGGTTTAGGGTTTAGGGTTTTAGGGTTTAGGGTTTAGGATTTTTTAGGGTTCTAGAGTTTAGGGTTTAGGGTTTTAGGGTTTAGGGTTTAGGGTTTTTTAGGGTTTTAGGGTTTTAGGGTTTAGGGTTTAGGGTTTAGGGTTTTAGGGTTTAGGGGTTTAGGGTTTATGGTATATTTGAAAGGGCAAAATAGTAATTACACACAGATAACGGCATTATTTCCAAACGGTATACTAACAGAGTTTAACTTCAGGGTATTTTGAAAGAAGTTGGAACGTAGAAGGGTAGTTTTAATATTAGCCTTCTAAGAGGGGTAAATCTGAAAACAGAAAAATTTTTAGGGGTATGTAGGAAATTGCCCCTATATATATATATATTATATTATACATTATTTGATTATATTATATGATATATATATTTATTTATTTGATTATATTGATTCCTATTAGGATTAGGAATCGTACTATAATTATGATAATAAACTATAAAAACACAGTTATCTCACACACAATCACACACACATGACCGGCGAGGAGAGGAGAAACTCGATGGAGAGAGAGATCTCCAGTGATCGTAGTTGTTGCAACGGCGCCGGTGAGCACTCCTCATCCGTCGCTTCGTCCACTGTTGCTGTCGCCGGAGAGGAGGCTAATGCGCATGTTCATGTTCGAGAATCTACTGCTGCAGCAGAACAGAGCGGCAATGAAACTGTTTCTGAGGATAAGAAGGAAAAGAGTTCAAAAAGGAAGAGAAGTCGCGGCGGCAGCAGCTCTGCACACACGTGCGAGGTGTGCGGGGAGACGTTCGCAAAGGGGCAATCGCTCGGCGGCCACAAGAGGAAGCACTACGATATCCAGAGAAGAGCTCGCAAGAAGCAAGAGGAAACTCCCGCCCCAGCGGTTGAGCGCAGAGAAGAGAGGATGGCGAGTTCTTGCAATGCGACTTTCGATTTGCATAATCCTGCACTTCTGCTGCAATCCGTACAACTCGAGGGGACGGCGGCAGCCAACGGAGCTCACCGTCCACATGACTTCGATCTTAATGAGTCGCCAGAGCCCGAGCCCGAGGAGAAGCGCGAGAACGCGCCGCAGCCGGAGACACAGAGGAAAGATATTGATGTTGATGATTTGCTCTCCTTTCGACTTTGGCCAAAATTTGATTCTTAGAGATCTAATTGAGCTTAATTTTTTTTTCTTTCGATTTGTTTTTTGTTTTTTTTTTTTCGTTGATTTGAAAATTTTATTTTCGAATAGTTTTTGCAGTTCTTGAAAAGATGAAGATAAATAAATAATGTTTATTGTTGTTGCTTCGTTTATCTGTTCTGTCTCATTTTAATTTTTTGGATAATTCTTGACGATGCGAAAATTCTTAAGTTTAAGCTGTGATTCTTCTTTACCTGCGTTGAATAACAGATCAGAGTGCTTTTTGAGAATTGCTTAGTTTTTTTTTTTTTTTTTTTTTTTTTTTTTTAATAAAAAATTATCACATGTTTAATCAACTATTGGTCCGGTCTTTTTATCCTTCACGCTAATTTTTTTTTTTTTTTTTCTTTTTATCCTTTACGTTTCATCAAAAAAAAAATCTAACTAAAATTAACTTTCATGACTCCACCAATAAGATCAGAGTGCTTTTTGAATAAGATCAGAGTGCTTTTTGAGAATTGCTTTTTTTTTTTTGAAAAAAAAAAATTTACCACATGTTTAATCAACTAATAGTTAGTCGAAGACACAGTTTTAATTTTAATTTTAATTTTTTAAAATTATCAAATAGTATCTCAATAAAGTGTAAATGTATAATTGTCTATATATATATATATATATATATATATATATATATATATATATATATATATATAGAGAGAGAGGGGGACGGAAATATTATTAATAGTATTGGCGTTATTAAGTTTTTAATTTTTTAATTAAAAAATGTATGGTTGAGATGATAGTGGGCCCCTTGAGATGATAATAAGTGGTTGGAGGGATTGATCTAAGATAGAAAATTTTATGGTACGAATAACTTGGTACTATTAATAATATTATAATAGTCGGACTCTACATATATATATATAAATATATAATAAGTTTTTATCATAATCTCATCTCATAAAAACATATAATAAAAAAAACATAATATTTCTTAATATACATAACTTGATACTATTAATAATATTATAATAGTCAGACTATATATATATATATATATATATATATATATATATATATATATATATATATATATAAAATAAGTTTTTATCATAATCTCATCTCATAAAAACATATAATATTTTTTCTTAAAAAAACAAAAAAATATAATATTTTTTAATATAAATATTACAGTTATTACTCAATATGGAGTTTTAAAAAGTGTGAAATTTTATTACCCTACCATTTAAAAAGTGTGGAGTTTTAAAAAGTATAGAAAAATATAACTTACCGCGAGGTGGAGTTTTAAAAAGTGTAGAGTTTTAAGAAGTACAGAAAAATATAACTTATATAGAATGAGGTGATAATTGAGAATAAAAAATAAATATACCGAATGAGGTGGAAATTGCAAGTAAATAGAACAAAGGTGGGAGATTCTTTTCTTTTTTTTTATTTTTCATGCTACTTTTTTTCTTTCTATTCCTTCATTAAAAAAAAAATTAACTAAAATTAAAGGATTTGGTTACCTTAACTTCCACCAACGAAACAAAAAATTCATTAATCATGTCCTGACAATTATATGTAGTTCATTGAGAATTTATAAAAAAATTTCTTACATCGTAATAAATTAAATTTTTATTTAAAATTAAATTAAATTAAAATTTATTTTAAATTAGTTTAAATTTATCTAATTATTTAAAATAAAAAATAATAATAATAATCAATGGTATACTTGCACCCACAAAAAGTTTTTCCTTTCTTTCTTCTAAGCATCCTACAATCTCGCTCGACCTATTTATAACAGTTATAACGGTGAAAATTTCACGTGTTCGCACTACGAAAAGTCTCCTCTTTTTTCACCAACGAAGAGCAAATCTTTTTTCACCAACGAAGAGCAAATCCTAACTAGCGACGTTAATTTTAGAATTACGTTCGTTGTTTCTTATTTGATCTCACACATGCAATCCTCCTCGTTGTTTCTTATTCGATCTCACGCACGCAAATCCTAGTTACAACAACTTGATTCGATAGAGAGAAGAAACTCTATACGCAAACCCAAATCCTAGTTACAGCAACTTGATCCGATGGAGAGAAGAAACTCAATAGAGAGAATAAATTCAATCCAGTCTTTTTCGAAATAAACACTTTCTTTATCCCATGAAAAAATCTTTATCCTATATTCTTTATCTCATAAAAAAATAATTATGGTTTCTATAGCTGAACCCGAAGCAATTCCGTTTGAAGTGATTATTTATGTCAAATTTGAATTGATAGTAAATATTGACATTTTTGATAAAAAATGAATTGAAATTGCTCGAAACTTTTGATACCTAAAAATTGAAAATCTAGTTCCATTTAATTTTGAAAACCAATTTGGAATCATATATTCTCATTTTAGAGATATTTTTAAAACTCATATTATTTTATTGAATCAGATGAAATTTTATTATATTCTAAGAATCTACGTGACTTATTAAATTTGACTATGTGATGAATATTATCGTAATTTTAAATTTTACTTTCTTTTATTAAGCATATTGACGGAGATGGTCACAAGATGGTCTTCCATATATTTTGTAAGACTTCATGGTATATATTACAGTATTCAGGAGAAAATTTATAAAGTATTTCATGTTTTAAAATTTTTCTGCTCATTAAAATCAAAATCATGCCATTGAATTTGGTATCCAAAATAAAATTCAAGTTATTTTAAAAAATATATATCATTGGATTCTAAACTCAACCAAATATTTTTAAATTTTTTATCAAAATTAATTTTTCAAACTAAAATTAGTTTTTCAAAAATTACTTTTCCAAAGGTTAGTTCAAACATTATATTATGTGCTATAAAAAAATATGATAAAAGAATAGCATATTTATTTTCGTACGTATTTTTTATTTCGTATTGAGTATGTTATAATATATATTTTTATGATTCCATAAAATAAAAATATAAAAACATATTTTTATATACTTTTTTATCCCAACTATATTTTATTTAATAGTATTAAATAAAATTTAATATCAAGCGTGACCTAGAACAAAAGTATTACTTACATTCCAGTTTCAAAAAAAAAAAAAATAAATAAATAAACAAATAATCAGTGATACCATGCATCCGGTTTATTCTATAATTTCTTCTCCTCCGCACTCTATAATCTTGCTCCAAAGTACGGATACCTCAAATTTTATCCAAATTCGATCCGAACCAAATAGATTTATCCTAAACGGACATATTCGAATACGGATATAAAAAATAAAAATTCGACAGATTTGAATTCGAATATGAATTTTGACCGTATCCGATCCGATCCGAACTCGAACCCGAACCCGAATTGATTTTATATTATATAATATGTATGTATATAAATATTTGATATTATATTTAAATTTATATTTTAGAAATTTAGATTTAATATAATATATTTTATAATATTATAAAGAGAAAAAAAAAAGAAAAATTATTTCGGATTTGAATTTTTGAATTCGAGTTCGAATTCAGATTTTAAATTTTTTATTAAATTCGAATTTAAATATAAATTTTTAAAATTTGTCGAATTCGAATTCAAATTCAAATTTCGGATATGTAGCCGAGTTTGAATTTGAATTTTTAAAACTTTATTCTGAATCCGACCCGTTTACATCCTACGCGACTTATTTATAGTGGTGAAAACTTTTGCCTCCTGCTGCGAAGAAAAAAAACCTTGCTCCCTCTCTTTCTCTCTCTCCACAGTAAACTCGATGGAGAGAGAGATCTCCAACTCGATTGAGAGAGATCTCCAATATTCATAGTTGTAGCAGCGACGGTGGTGAACCCTCCCCATTCGTCGCTTCCTCCTCTGTTGCTGTCGCCGGAGATGATATTAATGCGCAAGAAGATACGCGGAATAACAAGAATTATGCGGTGACGGCAGAGAAGAAGTACGGGTGCCATATCTGTAAGAAAAGGTTCAAGGCGAAGCACGCGCTATACGAGCACATGCGGACCCACCCGAAGGCTGGGAGAGGAGTGGAGCCGTCCCCGGCTGCGGCGGCTGCAGAGCGGCAAGGCCATGATGTTCGAGAATCATCGGCTGAGGCGGAACAGCGATGGCGTAATGTTCGAGAATCTACTTCTGCAGCAGAACAGAGCAGTCCTGATCCATAATTGGCTCCGACAAAACAGAGTGTCGAGGATGACGAGGATGTGAGGTGGTGGAATATGGAGGCTGTTGTGGATCAACTCTTGTTTCTTATCAAAGAGTCAACTCATAGGCGCCAAGGTAACGATGGCGACAACAGTCAGAATAATATTTCTAGTGATAATAGTGCTGCTGGCGGCGGCGACGGTGGCGGCAGTGGCGGCGGGAGCGAAGTTATCATGAAAGATGGATTCAATGAACCAGCGAACATCAACATTGTCGCTACAGGGTTGGCAAGGGCAGGGGTGGTGGTGGTGGACGCGATCATCCCGGCGTGCAATGATACGGTTTCTGACGAGAAGAAGGAAAAGAGCTCGAAAAAGAAGAGTAGCCGCGGCAGCAGCAGCTCTGCACACACGTGTGAGGTGTGCGGGGAGACGTTCGCGAAGGGGCAATCTCTCGGCGGCCACAAAAGGAAGCACTACGATATCCAGAAGATTAAAAGAGCTCATGAGAAGCGAAAGGAAACTCCCGCCCCAGCGGTTGAGCGCAGAGTTCAAGAACCGGCCGAGCTAACCGACCATGCAGCGGTGGCGATGGCGAAGATTCAGGAAGAGAGGACGGCGAGTTCCTGCAATGCGTCTTTGGAATCGCATAATCCTGCGCTTCTGCTGCAATCCATACAACTCGAGGGGCCGTCGGCAGCCAACGGAACCCGCCGTCCACATGACTTCGACCTTAATGAGCCGGCAGAGCCCGAGGAGGAGAACGCACCGCAACAGCAGCTGGAGCCGGAGAGGAAAGATGATGATGATGGTGATGATGCATTGCTCTTCTTTCGACTTTGGCCAAAATTTGATTCTCAGAGATCTAATTGAGTTTAATTTTGTTCTTTTCGATTAGTGTTTTCTTTTTCTTTTTCACTGATTTAAAGATTTTATTTTCGGATAGCACAGCCCTTTGACTTTTGTTGATAAGTAAAGCATATCTACTGTCGAGTCACTTAGCATCTGTATTTGTTGCTTAATTCGCGTACCTGTTCTTACTCATTTTAACTTTTTGGATAATTCTTGATAATGTGCAGATAATTAATTTCAAATCCTGATTCTGTATCCTCATAGCAGTAAACCTCATGAATAAGTTAAAGAGTTCTAACTAAACTAATTCTGCACTTCAATTATATCATACAAAAATGTTACAGCACAAATTGGAACAAAGTTCTGTTTCACCATAGTATATTAGTTCGATGTTTGGGATGATCAATTATTCTTGATGCTACTGAACAAAAAATATAGATAGAAGATATTCTGCATGTTGGTGTTTGATGATCTAGTGCTTATTTTTTCTAGAGAGAAAAATAGTATGCTATTTGTTTGGTTTATTTTGAAAATAAACTAAATAAATTTGACTGAAAATATAAAGTAACTAAATTTCGAACTCGGAATCTTGAATATCAACCACCAAACGGTCAATAATTTTTAAAAAAATTATTGGATTGGTTAAAATGTATATAACAATCGATAATTTAAAAGAAATGGTTAAAATGTATATAACGGTCGATAATTTTAAAAACATGGTTGGATTAGTTAAAATATATATAACTTATCTAAATTGTTGATTATTCTGATTTGAATGGTCAATCTTTTCAAACTTCAATTTTAGTAACCAATCTCTCAATTTATTTATTTAAGTTATTTGATGGCTCTAATTGCCGCATGAATTGCATTGAATTGCGTAAATTCAAATTTCGATGGTAAAAAATTATTAACTAGTTCAAATCAAATAAATAAAAATATCAGATATCAAAATTAAAATTTTTATAGGTTAGGTAGTCGATCAAAAAGCGAAAAAGCTCTGCACATTTTTACTTCGTGGTTTCTTTTTTCTTAAAATATATATATATATATATATATATATATATATATAGTTTTCTTAATTTTCTCTACTAGCATTATTCTCCCCTCCTGTTAACTGCATCTCTTTTTGATAACTATTACTGGAATTGTTAGTAACAGTGCTCACTCTAATTTCTAAGCAACTGAATTAAATAAAGTTTTGCAATGTATAAATGTTTATTTATAGGGTTAAGTTAACTGCATATTGAAATTTTCCTTTGGTCCCCAATTAATTTTTTCTACAGTCAAATTATTAACCGTTAAGTTTAATTTTTTATGCGATAAATAAGTTGAGTTTGATGAACTCAATAAATTAAGTTAAACTACCGTCCATAATAATTTTATAATTAAAAAATAATTAAACTACATAAATTTTTTTATAATATATATTTTTTCATTTTGCACCTGTCTCTCAAAAGAATATATTTTATCCTATCATAATAATGAAATTATATTTAAAGAACAATAAAATTAACAAAATATGTAAAATAACGATAATGTTTTTATTTTTTTGCTTCACGATTTTTAGAACCGAGAAACAAAAAAAAAAAAAAAAAAAAAAAAAAAAAGCGAGAAAAAAAAAAAACTAATTAGTTTTTAAAAAATAATTTTTAAAAAAATATCTACGACTAATACTTTTTTAAATTAAGAAGATGTAGCCAGGTTAAAATAACGTGGATTCATAATTGTTTACTAGTTAAAGAACCCGCGCTTCGCGACGGCCGAATAAATTAATATTTATAATTAATAATTATTAAGCAATGAATAATAAATTATTTAATATATTATAAAGTTTTCAAATTTATAAGTTAGGAAAAAAAAAAAGCACAAAAGTACAATTAATACATATAACAGTTGTTTACTAACAAATAGCATCACCTCAAATTTAACCCCAAAAATATGCATAATTAAAACGTAAAGTAGTTTAGTTAATTGTTGTTCATAGAAAAAGCCTAATTATTTGTTGCTGGTGGATGCCTCCTTATCTTCTGAGTGCCTGCAATGTTAACAGATGAAAAGTTAAGAAAAAATGAAAATTTTCCTTATGAAAAGCTTAGTCAAAAAGATGTTCATACAACAAAATTACCTAAAACGTTTTCTGCGTGGTTCTTCAATTGCTGAAGGTAATTTAGCAACATCTGTAGACAATCTGATAAAAACCAATGCAATACATTAGCAACTAAAACATAGTATTTTATACATACAAGATCACATAGGGAAAATAAAAAATTTAGCTATACCTAGATTGTGTTATTCCCGACAGAGATACCTCTTCAAATATGTCATTTTCAGTATGTACGGAAGGAGTCGTGCAAATCTTATGTTCACATTTTTTCTGCATATTCCAACAGCATGGGAGAAGATTAGAGCTCTCATTTTGCAAATTAGAAGTACATAGACATGAAATGAATTTTGAGGATTGCCTACGCTGCTGTGCCTGAGATGAACTTAAATAGAAACTGAGCATATGGGGTGATAACAATCTTGCTAATAAATCCGGAGATTATTACTCTAACTAAGGAAGCCATATCATACAGCTTCTCAAGCCATGTAAAGTACCTAACAAAATTATGAGAAAGTATTAGTTCCATAAGATTTTTGCAAGATATGACATGAATCTATGGCTATTCAATGCCCTTCCTTGTCTAATCAGACACATACACAGGCAAGCATGCAGAAACACAAACACAAACACAAATGCAGAGAGAGAGAGAAAGAGAGGGGCATAAATTACCTTCTAAATTTCTGTTTTTCAGTCCCATATACTCGAACTGTCCTTGCTAATGAAAGGGTCTCTTGTGGGACCTGATTTAGGGTCAATTAATCAGATTTAGAAAATTACACACACACCTGGAATTGTCCAACCCAGGCAGTCCTCGTCTGGTCCTATATGGATTATTTTCTAGATGGAAATCCCACGAATGTACTAAACATATGCAGTGGTAGTTAAGCCTGTAAAAAAAGGAGTGGAATATTGCTAATTAATTAGGGATTTCCCTAATTAGAAATTTCAGTTTGTGTGTATAGACCACCAGCACCAAAACAGGGAAATTGGTGTGTAGAGTACAGACAACAGTGGAAAATAAGTCTTTAACTTCTTTACAACAATAGAGACAGATAATTCTTAAGTACACTGAGAAGTTAGGATCATGTATGAGTATATCAATCAATAGTTATCCAAGCCACAGGAAACTCCTAATGAAATATGGCATTAAAAAAAATTTCGACTGAAAATTGCAAGCACACATGTGCACAAAAAAAAAAAGTACCAAGTTATGACCACGACTCAACTCAAGCCAAAGTCAAATCATCTCAAGTCAAAAGTGTAAGATTGCTTACTGAGATCGCAGATTTGCCGCGTCTTGAAACAATTTGCCGACATTTGAATAATCCTTCTTGTCATCATAGGCAACTCCTTTTCCCACGCCATAACCAAAACCCAAACCAATACCACAGCCAGCACTAATTCCAAGGCCAAATTGTAAGCCAGGAAATCCAGCGCCTAATCCTGCACCTGGATTAAACACATGAAAATTGAATGGTTTCATGTTCATCAGCAAACAATATTTCTTGCACAAAAAAAATCAAGCACTTAAAATGCTATATATGAAATTCCTTGTTGTCCACAAGTAGCAATGATTCAATTGCAATCTGCATTTCTTTCTAGTCACATCATCAAGAAACTGTTTGGCCTTATATTTCTTTGGGTAAGATCTAGTAGAGTGAAAATCATATATTGAGGCCACTTCTTCAGTAGAGGCACAAATATCAGCCATACTAAATTAAAAGAATATAAAGGGATGTTAGATTAGCCTAAATTAAATGGATTTCCTTTGGCACAATTCATCAAAACTTTCAAAGCCAATTAACAGGGGAGGAATAACTAACTACCGGATAAAACAAAGAGGGCTGTCTTCACAATTATATTGACAAATTTTAGACATTTCATAAACAACATCCGACCTCGTAAGCTATTGAGAACCAAGAATTGCTTACCAAGTATGATGAATTGAAGGAGAAATCTACTTCAATATAGTGATGCATCCTGCCATAAAGCTCCTTTTTTTTTTTTTTTTTTTTTTTTTTTTTTTTTTTTTTTTTTTTATCTTAGTTATAAATTCTGAGAGAGAGAATATTAAGGAACAACCGGTTTACCTTGTTCAGCTAGATCTATGCCCACAAACAGCTATACACCCAATATTTTACTATATTGAAAAAGCAGGAGTATAAGACGTAATCTCTCAAAACTACGAATTACATCCTCTTCTCTAACTATTAAATCTACAGGAGGTCTTGGTCTTTATGGAACAATTTTTTATTTATAAGTTCTTCTAACCTATATAATTATTATTACCTTCGTTTTGAACTGTATAAGTTTTTCAGTTTGCTTTGTGTAATGAAGTATCTTTGACTGCATGTTTCAAAAAAAGAACAATCATGATGGACTTCTATTTAAAGCATATAGGGCCTTTACAAATATATCCTGCAATAGTGCGACCTACCATGAATTGGTTGGCTCCCATGTTAGTGGTAGAGGCATTTTTTTGTAAAAAAAATAAAACTTCAAGAAATACAGTATTTTGAATTTTATAGGGGATACATATGTAAATAGCTTCAGGGTATATATGCAAAAACATAAAACCCTTGAGGTATGTATATAATTCCAAATTTGGCAATGGTACACATATAGAGTAGTCTAATTAAGTAAGAAGATTCTACTTTAAAGATTTATGATTCAATTAGGCATATAAACCTGCTCGCGATGTTATAGAGACCAAGCAAAAAAGAAAACAGTTATAAAATGGAAAAATAAGTAAAAAAAAAAAAAAAACTATATCTTGCCTTTCAGTATTTTCACAGGCAGTGCAGAGGATTTCAGTTTTTGCAGGAAATAGAGCATTCGGTGTATATGTTGGTTAACATAAATCATGCCCAATGAATTAGGGATACTTTCCAACTATGCCATTGCAATATGAAAAACCAACTTTGCTTGGCTTCTAGAACATACTCTGAAGCAGCAATTCAACATTTGTGAATCAAATAAGTGGAACTTTGTTAGTAATCTTTTCAGCCACAAAATCAAAAGCTCCGATTTAAAGCCTCTCGCACTGCAGTCGGAAACTTTTTAAAAAATATGGTTACTTGGTATATAGTAGGTGATATACTTTTGAACAAATTTCAAAGACATCATTCACAAGCTCGACAGTGTCATACATATATCCCTAAACAGTTTTTCTTAATACAAAGGCACATATGATATTTTAACTTTTGTATGGCGCCTAGGTATATAAATTATGGGTGATAGTGGGTAGATAAGAAACATTTTGCACATCTTTTGATGTGAACTGATAGTTCTAAGACAGTAATGAAGACTGCAATTCATCCAATGAGCTGGGCCTTTTCTTAATTCTTACCAATTTCAAAATTTGTTCAATTGTGACCAAATTGATGACTTCAACTACGTCAGTTATCATATATGTACATATTAGAAAACTGATACTCACCAGTCCATGTAGACAAAAGTAGACGCGTAGTTTCCAGATTTTGACGCGTAATTTACTGTAGTTTCCAGAGAACCAAGAAGCTTTACAAAAATAGGCACAGCACCATGATCTATTACAACTTTCGTGTTCTCTGAAGTTCCTGAGGCAATATTATATTGGTAAGGTTAAATCAAGTATACATGCAGAATAAGAAGCGGCGAACATTAAATAACGCTATATTCGGATATTTAGAATACAGGCCTGAAGTTGGGGGAAGTCCTCCCTTGAAAGGAACTGCCATGCCGCGGCGGCAACCCCGGGGTCTGCAACGGCAGACGAAAACTCGCAACAGGAGCAGGACGAAGTAGAGGAGAGGGCTTAAGTGAGAGACCGCGGCGGAGTTAGTGAGAGAGAGGAGAAGGCTCCGCGGTGGAGTTAGTGAGCGAGATGGGAGCCGCCATGCCGCGGAGTACTGGAGAGGGCTTCGCGGAGTCGGTGAGAGTTGGTGAGAGAGATAGGAGCGGCCATACCGCGGCGAAATCGGTGAGGAGATGGCTTCGCGAAGTAGGTGAGAGTTGGTGAGAGAGATAGGAGTGGGCATGCCGCGGCGCAGTCGGTGAGAAAAGAGAAAGGGCCCAAGAAAAGAGAGAGCAGAGGGAGAAAAGAGAAAGTAGAGTGAGAAGAGAGAGAAAAGGCCTTGTCTTTTCAAATGTACGAAGGTGAGGCGATTCAGCGTGAATCGCGGGGAGGCCGTTTAGGCTTCACCCCTTAATGTAGTTGTATAGATAGATTATCCAAAATTATATTCGTTTAAATGGGTCGGATAAATTCCTCCGTTCGGATTCGGATTCAGTTTCACACTCTCAGGCTCGGGGCTTCGAGATTCTTCTAGAACCTTCCACCTATCTCCGAAGAAGCGTCGTCATCGTCGTCCTCATCCCCCAACCCCCAAAACCCTAATCGCGGAGATCGACGGTGGAGATGGAGAAGCATCAGGTGGTAGTGGCATCCGAAGCCGCCGCCTCCTCCTCCTCCTCCTCCTCCTTCAACAATCCCAAGATCATTTGCCGAGTGTGAGCTTTTCTCTTTTTTTCCCCTCCTTTTTCTTTAGTTAATCCTTGATTCTTTGCTCGAATTTTCATCTAGGAGTAATCTTATACTGTTGTTTGATTTAGGTGTGTTCCCATGGGACATTTGTTGTATTTTTTAAAAAAAGTTTAACCAAATTTGGTGAGGAGTTTTTGAGGAATTTAGTGGAATTGAGAGGAATGGAAAATTTGGTAGTAAAAGCAAAATTTTTAGAGTTTATGCCTCGTTTAGTGTTGTTGTCCCTTTATTTATTTATTTTTTAAAAACTAATTCTGTGTAATTTTAATTGCCAAACAAACACCTTGGATGCAACCCTCCTGTTCTATTTCGTGTAGAAATTATTTTAAAAATGTCAGAAAAAAGGGTAAAAATGCCAAACAAGGCCTTAGTAATCCATTCCAAATGCTTTGTAGTTTTTGTGCTTTTGATTGAGCAAAATTATCTGGTAATTTCAGCTTTCGGAAAAAAAAAAGAATGGTTTGTTTGATTTTGCTATTTTATTTTATTTTTTCTTGGTGAAAATGTGTGGAGAGTGGGGATCCCCTCAACTATAGGCCATTTCGATATAGTCCCCCTTGAATTTTATCTTTGTTGATTTACTAGTGGAGTACCCGCACTTTGTGGCAGGAGTTAAATGTTTATTTTTAGAAATGAATTCTTTTCAGAAGTTTGAGGACAATGAGATAACTTGCAAAATGAAGTCATTTTGATTGGCTTCAAAGTACCATCCATCGATATATCAATTCAATCAACTACTATATTAAGATAAAATACATAAAAAAATTGGTTCTAGTCAAGATCTCTTCATATCGCAGACAACCACCAGCAAAACACGAAGCAACTGAACTGATTTGCACTTGCATGACTTAACAATTATGTAGGAAATGTGAGCTCACTGAAGATAAAGTGAGTGGCGATCCAATAAAATATAGTTCAAAGGTCTATTTTGGGATGGCCTAGAGTTGATGGGGGTCTCATTTACAGTTTTTTCTAATTACTTTTACTGGTTAAAATACATATTTTAGAACTAAATGTGTGAGATTTGTATGATGATGTGGAGAGTCCAAAAAAAAGTTATATCTGATAAAATTTGGTATAAAGTTGATAGATTGATGCTAATAGGGTGCCCTTCATGCAGATGCCAAAGGCAATTTTCACAGTATACATGTCCTCGGTGCAATACTCGGTATTGCTCGGTTCAGTGTTACAAGGTATTGTTTGCATTTGTTTGTGCTAATCACATCAGCAAGTTTTAAGCATTATGTTTTACTCGAGTTAAAGTATGTTTCGGTAGCTGTCGTCTGTTGAATTAGCATGTTTAGAGTCTATGTTTCTAGAAAGATCAAGAGGCATATAGAAAGATGCCACCGCAATGGAATAATCTGCATTTTTTGGTGCAAATATCAGTTCTTCGTATGTTTTTTATGTTTTTTTTCTTTTGAGTGTTATGAATTTTCTTATGTCTCTCATCCTTTGTAGGTTAGTTGATATCACTTGCTTAATTTATGTTTTAAATTTTTATGATAGAGGCACAGCCTCCGTTGTACAGAATCCTTCATGAGAGAGAATGTCATGGAGGAGCTGCAGCAAATACAACCTGAAGAGGAGACTAAGAAGAAAATGCTGGACATTCTCAAGCGGTTCCACATGGAGGATGAAATGAGCTCTGATGACGAAGATGGTATCTTTGAACTTGATTTTCCAAAGCATCAAATGCCTAATTGGTTTTTCTTATCGTTTTATTTCCTGCAGTATCTTTGAACTTGATTCAGAAGATTACAGTCTTGTACCTTGACATTCTCTTTTCCTTTTGTTTTATCACCTTTTTCCACCCTCAATAATTAGTTCCTTTGAATGATGATAAACTTTGATGGTACTTTTATAGGTGGTAGTTTCTGGGCACCATATTATTTTGCATTTTGCTAGAAGATATTATATAGAAGGTCTTCATATTTTTAATGGTCTTATTATATGAATCATTTTTGTCAGCTGAACCTAAGTTCAAACCCCATGACGTTGCTTGTTTACTTGTTACCGATGAATTTCGTGATTTTTCTGTCGTATAATTTGCGTGGTGAAAGCTAGGATCTCTTTTGCCGTTGTCCACCTATTAGATTGTTAAAAGCTTTAAAGTAGATTAAAATAGGCAAAATGTCCAACTTTGTATGTAACCTTTAAGACCATGAAGGATTTTTATTAAATCAGGGCAGTAGGAATGTATGCTAGATTCTCTCCAGCTAATCATTACATCTAGGATTTTGATTGCGCAACATCTTTAACAAATGGACCAATTTGTGTGTTGATCTTCCAAGTTTTATGCTGGAAAGGCTGCTAAGTTATAAAATTCATGAAAAATTGTACGGTCCTCTTATCTCTGTTCTTTTCTTTCCTCTTATCTCTCTGTTATTTTCTTTCCCTTATCATCTACAAGCATCTTCTCCCTTTCGTACTATCCTCATTTTAACTTCAAAATTCGGTTATCTTAATTTCGGCCAATTATTAAATCATGCCTAGTTTCTTATTCTCTTGTTCGTCATCTTTTTCTTATTCATATTTGCAAGACAAGGAATGAGCATGTCCTGAGTGCTTGCACATAGATATACAACCCTTTATTATCTCTAACAAGGAAAGAATGACCAAAACTAGCGTTAAAGACATCTAGCTAGGTTAAAATAACAAGAAATGTCCTATCTAGAGAAGGTGTCTATATGAACCGAAAGTCCTGCAAAATGTTTGACTAATGGACGTCGAAGGATCGATTTTCTTGTACTACTTGTAGATATATTGCCAACATATCTTTGTCATGCACCTTTGGAAATAAAAAACTTTGTTCCTGCCTTCTTATTTTAAAAGTGTCGCAGTTTTTTTTGTGAAAACTCAGAAGGTATCTGTTTAAGCTGTGTTTGGTAATGTTACAATTTTTTTTATTTCAAAACCATGAATATATGTCATTGGATGTGCCAGCAAATGACTTCCTGTTTATGGTGTCGATGGCTATCTTGCAATGCAATCTCGCAGGATGCTGAAAACTATAATCTTCAAAAAAAAAAAAAAAAGGAAGTAAAAAACTGTTACAATTAGGTTCTTAGTTTGGTTGCCGAATAAAACCCATATATGTGTAGACTGCACGGCAACTGCATGAACATCGAAAATAACCAAACAAGGCCTTAGATTACGATACATCTTGGACTTTTTTTTACCAGATCAGGCTGATCAAGAAGGGGATTTCTATGGATCATTCTAATTAGCACTTTCCTGGCCATATTAGCACCTAAACAATTGATGCCTATGCCGCTACATAATAATACTGTACTTCAGTTTGTTCTAATTTCTCTTCTTTTAATGAACCAAGTAATGTGGCGCTGTCATGTCATGCAAGTACTATGAATTATGTTCTTGTTTTCAAGATTTTGTAAAAAGACCTTATGAGTACAAATCCCCTTGGTTTATTTTGGAATACATTTCTCTTACAGGACAGTAAAACTAGGGCAACTCATAAAGTTAGGGTTCTTCATATGCTTTAAAATGTTATTAGTTCTACTTCGTTCGCATGCCATGATGCATTATGGACTCTATGTGCAGGCATCCTGCTTGTTATCAATGGCCCTCAGTTTCATGGTTCACTTTTTTCTTATGTTTCATGAGTAAGTTCATGAGATACAATAAACCAAGTTCGCTGAACGACAGGGGAACATTAAATTATAATTTAAGTTAAACTGTTTCACAACATTAACATGAAAAATTAGTATAAAAAAGGTGGAATTGTTTTGTTATTGTGCTAGTTGAATTTGGCATTTATTTTGTACTACACAAGATTGATTCTGATGTATGAAGTTCAAATTTGTTTGCAGAATCAACGTTATCTGAGGATATTATTCAGAAGGTTCTGTCTGGTATGTAAATATTTCCGTTCTCCTGTCTAGTTTAAGTGCATATTCAAGAAGTTCAAAGTTCTCTAAGCAAAAGTGTGTTCTCTGGTACATGAGGCTTCGATGTAGTTGTGTAAGAAATGTGTTGACATAGAGTTTGAAAGTATTTATAAATGTCCGATTTATGATTGTATATGTGACTGTTTTCATTACCTTATGTTTTCTGTTGGTGTCATGAAGCTTCATAACTTCTGCATTACTCTAAATTTCCACGTTAAACTTCAAAGTTTTTTATTTTTATTGAACTACTCGCATATTTGATAGTGGTACTGAAATTCATATGCTCACAACATGATAATTAGAATTATATGTTTTTATATGTTACAGCAGCTCCTTTATATCGTCCGTATAGTTTAGAGATCAAATTGATAAAACCCCTCTACTTATTTATAATTGCAGGTGATGATATCAGACTCGAGGAACTTCCCTCTGATGAAATCAAGAAATTTCGGAAGGCTTTAGCATCTGGCGAGCTCAGCAAATTGATAGAGCCGTGGACACCATGGTGGGAGAAGTCTTCCGCGAGATCCCTTTCTCTCGGCACGCAAGGAAACCAACTTATCACTCAAATTGACAAGCGCGTAGAAGAGACTGGCGAATCTTCTTCTGTTGCTGCAGTTCCACCTGGACCTGAAAGTCCGCTTCCGCCACTCAGGCAGCTGACTCGTGCCGAGCCCTCCCCTCTTCTTGCCGTCCACCTAGTCGACGTGCTATATACCTACTGCTTTACCCTTCGCCTCTATAATGGAGATTGGCGCTCCGACCCTTTCGGTGCTTCCACCGTGGTCTTAACCATATCAAAGGTTTTGGGTGAAGACGGTAGGCCCGAGACAGTTTCACAGGCCCTCGGGGCTTGCTTGGAAAACACATGCTCGCCGGCTTACAGGCATGCGGGAGGGTTCAAGTTCGGCATCGGACTGATCGGTGATGTTATCAGCTTGCTGTCTTTGGGAGGGAATGCTCTCGTATGTGCGCTGTGTGACTTCCAAAGACTAATTATAGCTGGCGAGAGAATGATCGAGACGGAGAAGACAGCGACGAGAGAGAGAGTCGGGGGTAGTCGGAAGCTTCTTCGAGGCGCGGAGAAGAAGCTGTATTTTCTCATGTGCTGGGTTCACGAGCAACCGGAGGAGGTGTGGGCATCACTAGCAGCGATTGTCGAAGTGGAGAAAGCTTCTCTCTCTGACTTGGAACATGGTAATGTGCCCGCGAAAGGCGAAAGAAAGGGGATGATGCCTCAATCCAAGGTTCTTATAGAAGAGATTTAGTCAAAATATCGAATTACGCCGATCAAAAGTAAGCCCTCCCCGAACTTCCATGTTTTCTCATGATACCCCCTCGACTTTCATTTGTCTGTGAGTTGTTCTTCAAGTCATTTAAATCGCAAGTTAAGTTAAAATTTATGGCTCTTTTTTTCCTTTCAAAACAAACGAAAGTTGAAGGTGTCAATCAAAAAGGGAGGTTTTTCATACATGGTAACCTATTCGAAAAGGTTTTGCTTTGTCCAGAGAGATCTAAAATATTGTTGTTGTAGTTGTTTTGTTGTTTCAAAACCTTAGATCTCTAACTTTAGGACTACTTGCTACAAAGCAGAATGGCCTGAAAGGTATAATTGTAAAGTTAAATATACATAGTTAACAATCTTGGGGTACAGGTGTGTACATTGGACTCTCTTTAGCATGAGATAGATAAATAAACTGAGTTGTTTCTAAGGTTTAGTTTATTTGCTAAATAAGAATTTGGATGAATTTTTCTGGTAATGGTAGCAGTAAAAGCAATCCTTTGCTTTATTCCTCTGTACTTCCTTTTCTAGCAATCCTTTGCTTTATATTCCTTTGTACTTCCCATCCAATCCTTATATTTTTAACTAAAATTCCATTTCCATGGGGTGTCACAGTCTTTTCACATTTTCGTCGGTCCAATCACACACACGTATCCACTCTTAAACAGTTATGACATTTCAGTTACGACATTTTCGTTTATCAGTCCAATCACACACGTAGTCACTCTCAAAAAAGGTTCTGATATTCTCGTTTATTCAATTATATACACAGCCAGTATCAGACGGTTCTGACATTTTCGTCAGGCTCTGACATTTTTGTCAATTTAATTGCACACATAACCACTCTCATACGGTCTTGACATTCTTGTCGATCCACTCTCATACGGTCTTGACATTCTTGTCGATCCAATCATACTTCTAGATGTGTTCTCATTAGTCCAATGACATGCATAGCTTAAAATGATCAGGCGATGTGAGTAGGGGTGGCAATCCAGCTCGCTGTTCGCGAGCCAATTCGTGTTCGACTCGAAATGAGTTCGAGATCGAATCGCTCGTTTAATAAACGAGCCGAACACGAGCGAGCTGGGGCTCGATAACGGCTCGAATATATATATATATATATATATATATATATATATATATATATATATATATATATATATATATATATATATTACTATTTAGATTTAAGCTATTATTTTTTTATAAATTTTATTTTTTTAATTTTACATCTAATAATAGAAATGAAAATTAAACTTGTTGTTCGTGAGCCAGCTTGTTAATAAACGAGCGGAACACGAGCCGAATTTATTAGCTCGATATTTAAACGAGTCAGCTCGTGTTCGGCTCGTTTATTAAACCAACCGAACACAAGTCGACCCAGCTCGCTCGTGTTCGGTTCGTTGACACCCCTAGATGTGAGTCCCCAATCTGTTTTAATATTAACTATATCTTAACCACGGGTCCAAAATATATTAGTATATTTTAACAATTAAGTCATATTAAAAAGATGATTTCAAAACCAAATTAGTAGTTATAAATTAGGAATTATATCATATCTAGAAATAATGTAAAACTGAATTAGAGAAAAAACTTCAAGAGGCCTCCCAACAAATATAAATTTAAATATAAATTTAGATATAATATCAAATATATATATATATATATATATATATATATATATATATATATATATATATATATATATATATATATATATATAAATTAATTGTTTGAGTTGAGTCACTTACCATATATATATATATATAATTAATTGTTTGAGTTGAGTCACTTACCATCAAAATATATATCCGAATTTAAATACATCATATTTTTATTTTTTATATTCGTATTTTGAATTATATTCGTTTAATATCAGATAAATTTATTCGGATCAAATTCAAATTTTGATAAAATTTTGAATATTCATATCCATTGACACAAATACTATGTTATCTGAAAATTCGATTTAATAAAACATAATTCAAAATAATCTTAGCAAATAGCTTTATACCCATATGATTGACTTTAATTATGAAAATTGTAATGGACCTATTCATAAAGTAAGTATCTATATCTATATCTATAATATATATTAGAACAAATACAAAAATTTAATTCATAAACAAACACCATAGGATGCAAATGGATCCGGGTTGATGGAGCTTCTGCTCCAATCCGTCCTGAATGAAATAGTAAGTGGGATAAGTTAACGAAGCGAAAGACAAAATTTTTGTTCTTCCCGCCCGATTAGCCCCTAACAGAGCAGAAATAGATGCAAAAATATAATAAAAGTTAATTTATTTTGAATCTATTTCGATCGGATAAAAAATTGAAGATCATAATCTTTTCGCCCTGGATCCGACCCGTTTGTATTTTCTAAACACCCCCTAAATAAAAATTGCTTTTCAAAATCTAACGGACGCAATAATTAACATTAAATTGAACGCGAAGAAATTAATGGCGTTTGCCGGGGTGCAAATATCAGTGGGGGCCCATTTTCGTCATTTTCCCCCGCAAAGAGGGGGCCCACTGACTCATTTGAAATTTCTCACTTTTATATAATATAATAATATCACCCTCTTTTTTTCTCGGACCACGCCCTTCCTTACCGTCCACGGCGTGATCATTTTGCAAATGGGAGTATTTTTATCAAAATATAGGAGAATATTAGATGGTAAAATACACTGAGATACCTCAACTATGGAATTACTTGAAACAGCCTCTCAACTTTATTTTGATCGAGAATTTTATATATTTTTTAATATTTTTGAATGGTCTAAAATTTTATTCAAATTCGAATTCAAATACGAATATAAAAAAACAAAATAATTTTGCAAAAAATAGAAAATATTTAAAATTATTTAAAATATTAATATTATAGAATATATATGCGTATAAATATTTTTAATTAGTTAAAGAGGCAACATTCTATAATATTCAAAATAATTTTTTGAATTAATTAATTAAATTAAAAATTTCCAAATTTAATGGTGATTCATTAAATGCAGTAAATTCGAATAATTTTTAGCAATAAAATAAAATTATTAGTAACTAATAAATAACATTAATATTATATTAAATTTAAAAGTAATATTATAAATACACTCTATATGAGTATGTGATTTACATTCATTTTTTTTTTTAACAAAAATAAGGATAAATTTTAAATTGCCCTTTTATTTTACCGCGATGTGGTTTAAAAATTTTACTTTACATTTTTATGATTTAGCGTATTATTTTACTTTATCAATTTATAATTTTTTTAAAATTTTTAAATTACATGTTTATTTAGTTTTAAAAATAAAAAATATTTTTTATACATCCGAAATCTGATGTATATCTTATAATTTATTTATTCTGGAGTGAGATAAATTTTACTAATTATTTTAAAATAATTAGTGAAAAAATTCATCGTATATTCTGGATGGTAAGATGTTTTTTTGTTTTTTTTGTAAACAATAAAACTGAGGGATCAATTTCAAAATATTTGGTACATTGGGGGGAGATTCTACATTTGTAGCATTTTCCTTCCTTCCTTCATATATTCATAAATTGAATTTGCTCTTTACGGTATACCCCGTGCTTTCGATTTCTCCGCTCTCTCCTCTCTCTCTCTCTCTCTCTCTCTCTCTCTCTAAGTCGTTCCCTTCGATGCTTACTACCATTTTTTGCGACCTCGTCGAAGTTCAAACGAACCCTAGCGAAATGGGCGATCGTCACCTCGGAAACCCTAGCAATTGATCTCTCGAGGCCCTAGTTCATGGCGACGTCCACGTTCCGATCGACGACGAGGAGGGCCGGGGACGCTGGCTCCTCCACCCGCGGCGGCGGAGGCGGAGGAGGAGGAGGCGCCGCCTACCACCTCCGCCGCTCGCGGAGCCTCAGCCGTGGCCCCGCTCGGTTTCCTCCGGTGACACCCCCGCCGGAGTCCGGTGAGTTCTCGACGCCGCGGGGGAGGTTCGTGAACAAGGTGAGGGGGGCGGGGTTCCCGGAGATCAGCCTCGACGATCTCGCCGACGAGTTTTTCCGGGCGAGGGCGGAGTCCGAGGAGGAGGACGATGAGGAGGTGGCGAAGGTGGGGGGCCACTCGGGTCGGAGGCTTTCGAGGGCGAGGTATACGATGGAGACGGAGTCGTCGCGCCTAAGGGGGAGGTCGGTGTCGAGGCCACCGCCCGATCGGAAGGGTTCGGTGGTGGCGAATGGGAACGGGAATCTGCCGAATGGAGGGTTTCGGCGGCAGAGGCACTCTTCGATGGATCGCCATGTGCGTTGGGATTCGGAGGTAATTGCGTATCTTCCTCTCTTCTGTTCATTGAGATTTCAAAGTTGCCATTTTTAGGGTTTAGGGTTTAGCTATTTTGTTACATGAAGCTCTATTTTTCCCCTTCTTTGGTTTAAGATGTGTTGTTTTGGGGCACTAAGTGCATCTTCTGGAGTATTGGGTCACACAAATCTATAATTTAAATAGGGAAAAGTAATTAGTGTGGATGAAGTGTAGATCTTCATGGTGTTGTGTGTTTCTTATACTTGTTTAGAAAAATATAGTGTGAATATTCTATGATTTAAGCCATATTATGACGTACCTATCTTATGACTTTGGGTCCAAATTAATTTTAGAGAAGGAATATCATGCTCTTACATTTAAACTGTTCGATCAGTTAAGTCTCTTTACTGTCTCTTGCCTTTGGGATTGCATTCTCTACGTAAAAAAGCAAAGTTAGATGTTTGGAAAAATTGGTCTAGAACATATTTGGTTTACAAAGGCGAAATTTGCTATCGATCTCAAAAGCGAGATGTTGAAGCTCCAAGTTAGAGGCTTTTGCTTCGAGAATTGCTGCATAGCTATTGGGGGCGGTAATGAAAAATATGTTTTTTTTTTTTTTTTTTCTTTCAAATGATATTATTCCAAGTTTCAAACAACACATCTGCACAAATTCCATATAGACAGGACAAAACTTAATTGTTTCCTAACTCCTAAGGTGGCTGTATTGTTAAATGCATTCATATGGTTTCTAATTATTTTTGTTATTCTTGCTGAGAATGTTTATTGCATCTAAATTATCTTGGTTGGATTCTCTTATTTACGATGCTCGCTACATATATAATGTATCACTTTTTTTATTCTACTACACAGTACTTGTCTTTCGTTCTCCTAGCTGTGTTAATGTGCATAGCATGTAATGGTTGGTCTAGCTAATTGAACAAAGAAATTTTAGATACATGAAACCTACCTAAAACGACTTTTGACGAACATTCAATATTTTTCACCATGGCTGTACTTTTCTGAAGAAACTTGATGTGGAGTATCAGAATGTGAGAGCACATAAATTGCTTATGCCTACCAAATCTCTTTTGTTTTCTACTCATGCTACGTGATTATGTCTAATTGCTCTGAAGTTAATTGCTTGTATTGCAAGTTTCTGTCAGCATGGTTTCTTGAAAACAGTTTCTAAAAGCGCATATAATTTAGCATCCTTATCTTTGGTGGTTTCTGGAAGTTTGGTTTTGTATTGCTTCTTTAGTTCCAGCACTTAAACAACTTATCAAATGCAATTATGTTGCTTTATTTCAAACAAATAATAGGCTTGTGTGGCCTGTAATTTAGATAAACATTATTTTCTCTTGCTATATTGGGTTTTGGGAAGTGTTTAATTATACGGCGCAACATGGCATTCCTTGTGTTTTACTAGCTTCTTGTGATACCTGTGCATGTTTTATTTCATGTAGAGATTTTTCATATAAATATGCTCATTTGCATGAAAAATCTCTTCCACACACTTCCCAGTACAATGCATGTATTATTTAATTGCAATGAACTGAGATTTGCTAAGATCTTTCACTCTTTCGTTGTTGCTGAAGTACAACTGTGCAACTCTTCAAGGGACCATTATGTAAATTATCCTTATCTAACTCTTCATTCTTGTGTTTGGACATAGAATGACATGGATGTAGCTCAAGGCTACAACATGAAAACCACATTGAGAAAATCCATCAATGGGAATATCCAGGAAACTTCATTACATAAGCCAACTAAAGCAGAACACACAATGAGGAGGTCTACGAGTCAAAAGGATTTCTTGCTGTCACATGATAGCTCCTCAGTAAGTTTTCTACTAACCTCACTATCCTACGGACATGCTGCTTTCCTCCTTGTCCTAGTAATGACATTGAGTCCTCGTAAGTATTTACCTTTTTTTTTTTGTTGATATAATAAGCTGTGTTGTGAATCTGTGGCTGTTCCTTTTTATCCTTTTTAAAGAGCCATTCCTCGCTAACTGATGATGAAGCTCGAGATCTTCGTTCAACTCAAAGCAGAAATGAGAAGACAATACGGGCTGTTTATGCTCAAGCAAAGGTTGGCTTTACTTTTTTTGATTGATTTGATAACCATCATATGAATTTCTATGATTATATCGTCACATTTCTTGGCAGGACCATCCTGTAGGTGATGATGATGGGACTGGACTCTATCAAGCAATGCGTAAGGAAGTAAGGCATGCAGTTGAAGAGATTAGGACAGAGCTTGAAAAGGTGTCCTTTGTGTTTTAAGATCCATCTCTCTACTTTAATTTTTTTTTTTTTTCCTGAGGCGTTGCCTCTTTATACGGTAACTGTTGTTGATTGTACAATTACCCATTGCTGTCATTTCTTAGGAAAAAATCTAAAAATAATTCTTACTGTGTTATAGCCTGATTCTGACTTTTAAACTTTTAAGTTGCCGATTGTTTATTGGGAAGTATGTTGAAGTTGTTGAGATCGCAGAGAATGAAGTAGTGTGATTCATGAAATGCAATGTGACTAACTTAATGTAGGTGATTGTCTATGTTTTAAAGGAGACACCTGATTATCGTGTTCTCATATTTATTTCTCAGCAAATACTAAACTACCAAAATACTGATTTAGGAATGGTAATATTTTACATTCTAAACCATTCATTAGCAAGGCGAAAATTGGTTATCCCACAACAAAACTATCTTGAATTATTCCTTATTTCTTATCATTGTTACTTGAGTAATTTTTTGTTTGCGATCAGGGCTGTCTTGATACTGGCTGTCTTGATACTTTCGACGTGATTGTTGAGAAATTTGTTTAAGAAGAAACAAACAAATCCTGTGAGGATCATTTTATCAAAAAGGGTGTTTTTACATGGTTATTTTGATATCATCGCATGATTAGTTGATACCGAGTTACAAAATGAGAACCATAATATAAACTCTGAACACCAAAGCACTAGGTAGTCAGAAGTGGCCGCATAACTTTTGCTGCTGCTTTCTTTATGCTTTTTAGCCGTTCAACTTTTACTCTCTGTATTCTCATTGGTTATACCAACACATGCCTTAGATATTTTGAAAGTACTGCTTCCGCTACTACTACTTCTGGTAAAGTGCAATATTCATACATGTATGAGACATGCATTACAAAAGAATTAATGGATTGTTGGCGTGTAAATAGTGTTTTCTTGCATTTGTAGTTTACCAAAGATTTTCCACTAGTAAGTAGCCATTTTATGAAGATTTTGGCATTTTGCTCTTCAAATCTAATAAATTTAGGGGTGAAACATGAGGCAGTTTGAAGCAATTAATTCATAAAATTGTGAGTGTCATGGTTCTTTCTTTTATTACTATGTGTGATTTTAATTGTTTAAATTTTGTGTCGGACTGAGGAAACAAAATCGTCTATGAACTCATTCACAACTAACCTCTCAGTGGAGGATTAACATGGTCCCAAATATGCGAAACAACCTGAGTAATGCAACTTTATAACATGCTTTCCTTCTCTTTCGTAGGAGATATCAGATAAGATTGATAGAACAATTAGTATCAGTTTTTTGTTTGCAATTATTTTCTTGTAATTCTACTAAGTTCTTACCATATTTAACTATGATTTCCTGGGGGAGGTAATAATCTATGGATTCATCCATTTGGAAACTATTATTATCATTTTTATGACAATTGATGTACTCCGTTACTCTTGTGCTGTTAACTTGGAGAATGGCAAATGCTTATGAATGAGCATTAAAAGGAATAGTGGTTGACAATGACGAATTACAAACGCATCCTTGACTCGTTGCAGATTTCATCTTCAGTTCTTCACTTATTTCACCATATTGAATGCACCCACTTTATTTTGTCTCTATTCTTATGTGAAGAATATTTTACCTTTTTGACTTCCCAATTTTTCGTATGCCAATGAGTTACTTACTTCAGTTGTACTACAGAAAATTGTTCAGATAAAATAAATGCGTCAACATATTTGTCACTATCTGCTGTTTATGTTAGTTATACAATATTTTTTCTTTTCTTCCTATACTGATTAAATATATACTTATGTAGGTCATGGCAAAAGCTGAACCAAAAGACATAGTTAATAATGGCATACAATCCACCCAAGTTATCTCAGAGCTGAGAAGAGACTACTCCAGCAAATTAGAAGAGGTATAGTTGGAGAGAGATGATATTTTATTATTCCAAGAGAGTGTTCACTGTTTTTTTTCTGTGGGTTATCTATTGGATTATGATAACTTGTGAAGCAGATAGTTGATAGTTAAGTATTTTTAATGTATTTAAACTGTTTTGTCTGTAAGGGCTTTGATAATTATTACCATGGCTTAATATTGTATGCCTCATGGGATTTTATTTAGAATTAACCTGGAGAGTTCTAGTTGAGCTCCACTAATGCATATCACATCAGTATAAGACTTAATTGTAGCTTGCATTACCATATTTTTTCAGTCGGAGAAGCGCAAGCAGGAACTGTTAGCTGAATTAGCGGCAGAAGAGCAACGTGGCCAGGAGCTCACTAAAATAGTAGAAGAATTGCTCCCATCTTCCCAGAAAACTACTGCTCCAGAAAGACAATCACGATCTAGAAGAGTAAGCCTTTGTTCTTCAGATTTTTCTTAATCAGATTTTTATTTATATACATGTGATTTGCGATTGGAAGTTGATACATCTTGCAGCGAAGCAATGATAGAACAAAAATATCCAGACATCTGATTGAGGAGGCGGAGCGGTACTTTGAGGATTTCCTCTCAAATGTTGAAGATACTGATATATCATCTTTTGATGGTGAAAGAAGTGATGCGAGTTCAACAAGAAGAGATGTCGCTATACGAACTATTGTACCAGAAGTACATGTGGATGCAACAAAACTTGCTTCTTCGGCAGCTGAGACAGATGGTGTTGTTCTTCCTTGGTTGCAATGGGAAACCAGTAATGATATTTCCCTCTCACCATGCAAAACTAACTCAGAGACTGCAAAGGTTCAATTTATCTTTTCTACTTTTCCTTTCCAACTGCTTTTATTGTTTATTCCTTTGAAATATTACTGTTTGAGGGTTGGCATACAACAAATGCTTGTTTGAGATTTGAACTGTTGAATATTATGGGTCTAGTTTTTACTAAAGTTGGGTTCTTTCCTGGTAATTTTTATTTTATTAAGCCTCAAAGTAAACAGCTAGATGATTGCTAATGTATCTGACGAAAACAATTTGAAATCTAAATTCACTGGAATTTGAACTTGTCTAGATTACTGAAATGGTTTTTGATAGTAGTAGAGCATGGTTTGACGACACAAACAAAATTGAGCAAATACCATAAAGCTGCTTGGATGCAGCTTTAGCAGTTTAATGTCATAAATAATTAAATATTGCTTGAATAAGGTGTCAGTAGTTTTGAAAATGCTCATCAGTAATTGTGCAAGTCTTAACTGATGTGATTACTAGATAGGGCTGAGACTGCCAATATTCGAAGGTTTTTTTTTTTTTTTTTTTTTTTTTTCCGATTAGTGCACAGTACTAACTAACTGTAAATAGAAATTCTCGTCTCTTTATTGAGGATAGTAGGTAACTTCTTTATAATCCTCTTATAGAGCGGACGGAGACCATTTTCTTCTGCTTCTGACAAATTTTAAGTTTAAATTCTTTTCACAAAATTTTCTTTTTAACTGGATGTTTATTGTTTCTGCCAGTATTATTATCATTTCCTTAAGGATGTTACAGCGCAACGTTAGTTATTTGAACAATTTCTTGTTTAAAATTGTATTGAGGTGTAGCTGCATGGTACACTATTTGATTAGACTTTGGTTGCATAATTACGTAAGGAGGGCCTTGAGTGTCTTGTGTATAGTTTTGATTGCAGCAACCATTTCTTTTTCTTTTTCTTATTTTGGATTGCTAATTTCTTGTAATCTTTCTGCATATGAATATGAATAGTATTTCATGGGATATTATAATTCAGGGGGAAAGTTCGGCATATGGCGACTGCAACCACCTAACAAGCAGTCGAGGGAGTTGGAGTCCTGAAACAAACGATAGTTCTGCGGTTTCTAAAGACAAAGTGAGAAACGCGTCTGGAGAAGTCGGAAGCCGCCACATAAACATTTCTTCTGTGGGTCAGATTAAAGGCTTTTCTTCTTTCAATATGGATGAGTACTTGCATTTGAAGAGCAGTGAAGATTTCCTTTTTGAGGTACTGAAGCAGAGGCAAAGGACAGATTCAGGTAGCCTGATCTTATGTGGAAGAACACTGTTTTAAATTTGTGAAGTTTTTGCCTTTTGTGTGTCGAATCGAGTGTGTACATATTGCATGGATATTGCTTTAATCTAATTCGGAACTTCAATTTTCTGTGGATTCAAAAGCTTACCTTTTCATCGGTCATTACTTATTCTCCTAAAATTCCTGCAGAGCTGAATTTGTACCTCTAGGGCTTGCTTTTTTCCATGTCACTTACTATAAAATGCGCAGATGGTCTCTCTACTTCGACAATATCGTGATTTAGTTTTAAGTTTTAAGCTGATTGTTGCTTTTTTCCTATGTAAGTAATTAAATACAAATTAATATCGCCCCCGCACAACCATGAATTTTTGAGTTGGTCGTTCATATCCTCTAAAGTTATCTTCTAAGTTTTTGTTGTTTGAGAATCCTCGATATCATTTGCAGTTTCTATGATGGCAAAAATACTGCTTTGTTGGTAGTGCTTGTGAATTGGAAGTGAATTGTGTGAGACTCACCATTATTTACAGTTAAATACATTTGAACTCAACAGGAAAATAGTTTGTTATTCATATTGCATGTGTAATTTCTTCATTGCTCTCTTGATTCAAGGATCCTTTTAGATAAAGTAATGCATTAAGTAGCAGCTTATTTTTGCATTATGCCAATACCTGTTATATGTCAGATGAAGCAATAATAGCAACTCTGAATCTCTGATTCTCTGAATGATGCAGCTGTATGTGGAATGTAGCACCATGGTTAACAATTGTTTTCAGGGAAAATTTAAATTAGCCTCTTGTGATTTATTTTTTCCTTAATTTCTCCAGTAGGATTTGCTGTTAAATAAGGTACTAGAGTATTAAAGTTCATAAATCTCAGAATAGCAAAGTAATATATTTGGTGAACTACAGGATGGTATATGTGAAAGTATAGGTTAATGAAGTAATTTGTAAAATGTATCACTTTACTATTTTATAGTTCTTTGAACATGATTTATGCACCAATCTCAAAGTAGGCACACAAAGCCCACAAGTCCCCTCTAAACAATCATCTCCATCCACAAATCTAGGAAGAAAATCTCAAACTATGGGGTCCACTCACCAAGATACAAACAAGGCCATGAAATGCTTCACTAACTGAAAACCACAAGAGACTCACCTCCCTTATCTACCACCCTTGCCACTTGTCACCCTCTCACTGGGTCCCCAGATCCTCTCAATCTCCCATGCCTCCATCTCACAATCTCACTCCCCTCCACAAGCCCATATTAGATTTCCTACTCACACTGCAAGCTCCAACATACATGCTTGTATAGTAAACTAGTACAACAAACAACCAAAGAGAGAGAAGAAGAAGAAGAAGAAGAAGAAGAAGAAGAAGAAGAAGAGGTTTTGGTAAATTATGGCAACTCAAGCTCTTCTCACATCAATGGAGGCTGGGAGGCAACTCCTTGGTGGAAGGCCCCTTCACCATGCTCCCACTAGATCCATTGGGTCTACAAGGAAAGCCTCTTTTGTTGTAAAAGCTGCTTCCACTCCCCCAGTCAAGGTTTGTATCTCTCTCTGTTTCTCTCTCTGTTTCTCTCTCTCCCTCTCTCTCTCTATATATATATGTGTGTGTGCGCGCGCGCGCATCCTATCATGAGTATTGGGTTGTTCAGTCTGATTTACTCTGTAGTAGATGAAATAAACATATCAAAGTGGTGTGAGGTGATATTATGATTCGCCTGATATGTGCGCGCATGCGTGTGTTCTGTCATGAGTAATACTGTGTTCATTCTGATTTAGCCTATAATAGATGAAATTAGCAAATCAGATTCGCCTATTATGAGAGTTCTAAAAGTTTCCGAATTGACTAATCTGGTGCGCCATCTACTTTACTCTAGAGTAAACAAGATGAGGGCCAAAATGTGTTCACTTTTCTTTTTTTTCCCTATTCAGTGTGTTCACTAATCATGAGAATTCAATTAAAGTACATTTAGTCTTTCACTCTTGAGTATTAAATATGTTTTAAATTGTTTTTTTCAGCAAGGAGCAGACAGGCAGCTGTGGTTTGCATCTAAACAATCCCTTTCTTACTTGGATGGCAGGTAATTAATACAATTATTCCTACTGATGTACATCAACAACTGTTTAATAATAAATGTTTACCCTTGACAAATATTGCATGCATGGGAATTGGACAAGTTTGTACACTTAAACCTAACACACCACCCTACTACTTGCATGACTTGTTGTTTCTGTTTCAGCCTACCAGGTGACTATGGATTTGATCCACTGGGGCTATCGGACCCCGAGGGCACCGGAGGGTTCATCGAGCCCAGATGGTTAGCCTACGGTGAGATCATCAACGGTCGGTTTGCAATGCTCGGTGCGGTAGGCGCAATTGCACCAGAGATCCTAGGCAAGCTAGGCCTGATCCCCTCCGAGACCGCCCTCCCGTGGTTCAAAACCGGTGTGATCCCTCCGGCGGGAACTTACAGCTACTGGGCTGACCCCTACACGCTTTTCGTCTTCGAATTGGCCCTGATGGGCTTCGCAGAGCACCGACGGTTCCAGGACTGGGCCAAGCCGGGGTCGATGGGCAAGCAATACTTCCTAGGCCTGGAGAAAGGGCTGGGGGGTTCCGGCGATCCGGCGTACCCCGGCGGGCCGTTTTTCAACCCACTAGGATTTGGCAAGGATGAGAAGTCATTGAAGGAGTTGAAGCTCAAGGAAGTTAAGAATGGGAGGCTGGCAATGTTGGCAATCTTGGGGTACTTTGTGCAGGGATTGGTGACTGGGGTGGGTCCCTTCCAGAACCTGCTGGACCACCTGGCTGACCCAGTCAACAACAATGTATTGACCAGCCTCAAGTTCCACTAGTAGGGTTAGGGTTTCTCTGTGCATGGGTGTTTGATGATCCTCTCTCTCTCTCCCTCTCCCCCCCCCTCTTCTCTTGTAACATTTTGTCAAGGGCATGCATGTAATTGTTGTATTATTATCTAATATGAAATGCTGATAATTAGAACTTTGTGTTTTCTCTCTACTTTTGGAACATCTAGCTCTTCATGTGTTGATATTAACAAACTTTTATGTAATGGGTTAATTATTATGAACACGGTTTATGTACTTTTGAAAATACGAAAGTTTTCGTGTTTGTAAATTATTTTAAATGATAGGATATCCAATTTAACGATCTGTTTAGTTAAATATGATGTACATAATTAAATTATTTAATAAATATAAAATAGTTAATTATTATAATTAAATATTTAGATGCTTGTTTGTAAATTATTTTAAGTTTAGATCTTCATAATTATTCTTTAAGAAAAATTATTTTTGACTAAAATATATAAAAAAAAATTGAATAGTTTTTTTTTTTTATTTTTAAAAATTTATATTTTATTTTTTTAAAATTTTAGTAATATTTTCAAAGGGTTAAGACATATATTACGGGAGAGAACGAAATGATCAAACAAAAAAATTAACCTTTTACTATATTTTTATAACTTTTAAAAATATTTTATATATAAATTATAAAAAATAACGAAACAGTGACACGAAATTCACCACTTGAATATATATATATATATATATATATATATATATATATATATATATATATATATATATATTATATATATATATATATTGTAATGACCTTCCGAGTAGTGAGACCTCGGAATCCTTCAATTGAGCTTGGATGGCGGAATTTAGAAACAGGAACTCTGATTCTGCAACCGCTCAACGTAGAACTGGGGAGAATCACTACGATGAAGAAGGAGACAAGATCATTCACCGTCTTGAGGCGCACAAGCGATGATGAACTTGCTCTGATGTTTGATGGCGTCGATGAAGGACGGGGTTCCTCAACAATGGATGCTTCGGTTGATCCCTTGTTCTTCTGCGGCGTTGATGATCCGATCCTTTGATTGTGGCGTTGATGATCCGATCCTTTGATTGTTAAGAATTGAGATTTGGGAATTGGGGAAGAAGAAGAATGAGAAATGGGGATTAGAGAAGAGAAGTAGAGAGAGAAAGTAGAGAGAAAAGAGGTAGTTGGAGAAATGAATGTGTATATTCTCGTTAACCGTTTTCAGTTACCTCGTATCTACTTATAGTAGCACACTCAAGGACTATTATGCAAATTTAGGAAAACAACTATACTATTTGATATTAAGCAACTCTCTGTTGGGCTGGCCGAATCCCGCATGGGCTTGGGCTTGGATGAAAAGGCGTGTAGGGTCGGGCTGTGTGTTGTGGAACCCGAAACCCGCTAGCTCCCTTATCCTGCCTAATCGCTGGCAACCACCATCGCACCTTCTATCCTCTTCCACCAGCTTCCAGAGTCTTCTAGGGTTCGCCTCTTCTTCCCCCAACGCTCCGATGCTCCTTCCTTGGCGAGATCCATACGCGCCTTGTACGTGGCCCAGGAAATGGAGGCGCCAATCACCCCCCCCCCCCCCCCCCCCCCATCACAGCAGCTCCTCTCCCACCATGCTCACGGTAGAACACCTTGACCAACCCGGAAGTATGGAAGATGAAGGTACCGTCTTCTTCTGTCACAACCTCCTTCACCTACCACGGCGAGCTGGCTGACTGTAGTCCTTCGGAGATAGCGGCGAACATATCCAGTCTTGCTGGAGCTAAGTACTCAATGTTGCTAATTTCCCTGTCACTTATTATGTAAAGGCTTATGTACTTATATATCTATACATTTACTCTTCTCTCATGCATATATGTATATGGAGTTATTACAATCCCTCCCGCTTAATATGATTCATGTCCTCAGGAATCAAAAAATGGAAACTGTTGCCGGATGCTTTCGTACTCCTCCCACGTAGCCGAGGACTCTGGGAGATTGTGCCATTTGATCAACACTTCTGTGACGGCATGAGAACCACGCTTGCTCAGCCTTCTGGACAGTACCTTTTCTGGCTCAGCTAGTAACTGACCTTCTCGACCAATTTGAGGTAAGATTGGTGACACCTTAGTAGTGTCGGCTGGACATGACTTGAGCAAAGAGATGTGGAAAACCGGGTGTATCTGGGCACCCTCAGGTAACTTCAATTTATAAGCTACTTGCCCAACTCTCTCCTCTATCTCATACGGCCCATAATACCGAGCAGAAAGCTTCGGATTCTTCTTAGCGGCCACCGAAATTTGACGGTAAGGTTGTAATTTCAGGTATACACAGTCCCCTACCTTGTATTCTCTCTCCTTTTTGTGTTTGTCAGCTTGCTGCTTCATGCGATTCTGGGCTATCTGTAGCTTGTCTCTCAATTCTCGGATAACTTCTTCTCTTTCTTTTGCCCAATCCCTGACCTTTGAAGAGGTAGCTGCTCCAGCAGCGGCCACCAGAGTATCAGGGGGGGGCACCCCGTAGAGAGCTATGTAAGGTGTGGTGCCCAGAGATGTATGATAATTGGTGTTGTACCACCATTCTGCTAGAGATAAAAATTTACACCATTTATTGGGGTGTTGGAAGCACATACACCTCAAGTATGTCTCTAAACATCTGTTGACTCTTTCCGTTTGACCATCAGTCTCAGGGTGGTATGAGGTACTCATCTTAAGTTGGGTGCCCAATAATTTGAATAGTTCAATCCAGAATTGGCTCGTGAAAATCTTGTCCCTGTCAGTAACTATGCTTTTAGGACACCCGTGTAGTTTGTATATAGTATCCATGAAAATTCGAGCTACGCTCACTGCTGTAAAAGGATGTTTAAGGGGAATGAAGTGACCATATTTTGTTAGTCTATCAACCACCACCAAAATGGTATCTTTACCCTCAGAAATAGGTAGAGCTTCCACAAAGTCCATGCTAATATCCGTCCATATCTGGTGGGGAATAGGGAGGGGTTGTAACAACCCTTGGTAACCCCGTGTATCGGGTTTATTTTGAGCACAAATTCCACACTTACTTACCCAAGATTTCACTTGCTGCTTCATACCCTTCCAATAAAAATGACTTTTTAGTCTTTGGTAGGAGTGGGAGGCTCCAGAATGTCCCCCCAGCCTTGATCCATGAAATTGATCAACCAATCTATCTCTCAGGTCAGTAGATGCTCCAATATACACTCTTCCTTTGTACCTTAGCACCCCTTGACTATAAGTGTAGAGCTTGAAACATTCAGGCTGTAAGACAACTTCCTTGATAAGCTGCTCATAATAGAGATCACCACGGTAGCTGTCCTCTACTTCAGATGACCAGGCAGGTGCAATGGCTGTAATTGCTAACAAATGTTCTTTACCCCAACCTTGTCTGGACAATGCATCTGCAGCCAGATTTTCTTTCCCCTTCCGGTATGCTATAGTGTAATTAAACCCCAGCAACTTAAGCATTCCCCTCTGCTGCATTGGAGTCACAATTTTCTGCTCCAAGAGGTATTTAAGACTCTCATGATCTGTTTTAATAATAAAAGTACCCACCATCAAATAGTGTCTCCATTTTTGTTTCCCCATTAAGATCGCCAAAAATTCTTTCTCATAAGTTGATAGGCCTAGGTTTTTGCCTTGAATGGCCTTGCTGAGATAGGCTATTGGTTGGCCTTCCTGAGATAGCACAGCCCCTATACCTTTCCCACTTGCATCAACCTCCAATATAAAGGGTTTCTCAAAATCAGGTAATCTTAATACGGGTGCAGTAGACATTGCTATCTTCAAAGATTCAAAAGCTCCCTGAGCTTCCGAAGACCACCCAAATTGGTTCTTCTTGAGCAACTCTGTAAGTGGTTTGCTAATGGCCCCGTAATTTTTAACAAACTTTCGGTAATAACCAGTCAGTCCGAGGAAACCCCTTTATTCCTTAATTGACTGAGGAACTGGCCAAGTGGTCATTGCTTCGGTTTTTTTGGGATCTGTGGCTACCCCTTCTTCAGAAATGATGTGACCAAGGTATTCCACCTGTTTGGTTCCAAAAGTACACTTACTTTGCTTGGCATAAAGTTGATTTTTTAACAATACTTCCAACACTACTTCCAGATGTTGTAAATGTTCTTCCCAAGTTTTACTATATATCAGAATATCATCAAAGAACACTAGGACATATTTCCTCAGATAGGGAGCAAAAATTGCATTCATCAAGGCTTGAAAGGTAGCCGGTGCATTTGTCAATCCAAATGGCATTACCTTGAATTCGTAATGGCCTTAATGAGTACGAAAAGCAGTTTTGGGTATGTCCTCTTGATACACTCTAATCTGATGGTATCCAGATCTTAAGTCCAACTTGGAAAAAAGTTTGGAACCCCCTAACTCATCTAATAAACCCTCAATGAGGGGAATTGGGAACTTATCCTTGATAGTAACTTTGTTTAATTGACGGTAGTCTATACACATCCGCCAACTGCCGTCTTTCTTTTTAACTAGCAAAACTGGTGAAGCAAAGGGGCTATGACTTGGCTGGATAATAGCAGATTCAAGCATTTCTTTGATCTGTCTCTCAATTTCTCCCTTCTGCTCATATGTGTGCATATATGGCCTGAGATTAACTGGTGACGCTCCGGGTTGCAAGGGTATTCTATGATCCACTGACCTTTGTGGTGGTAACTCAGTGGGTTCCTCAAATATGGCAGCATACTGGTTCAAGATTAATTGCAATGCAGGGTCTATTTCAGGAACTTCCACTTGTTCCCTCTCTATATGATACTGGCTTACCACACAGCACTCTCCCCTCTGCCAGTCCTGGTACCACTGAGTTGCCGAAATCAACTTCAGCTGGGCTCCCTCTTTAATACCACTCAATACTAGTGGTTGACCCCCTTTCTGTATAGTAATAGAGTCCTGCTGATAATCAAATGTGACTTTGCCGTAAGACCTCAACCAATCAATCCCTAAAACCATGCTGGACCCTCCAATCTGATGATCCTCAAATCTGCCTGGAAGTTTTGGCCCTGCATCTTCCACTGGAATTTTGGGCATTGCAATTTACTTAAAACCTTTTGTCCATTCGCTACTGTGACCACCAATGGAGCAGCAGCTATCGTGTGAGCCTTAATATCTTTAGCTGTTTGGAGATCCATGAAGCTATGAGTGCTACCGGTGTCCACCAAAATAGTAAGTATTTGTTCCTTTGCTTCACCTTGTATTTTGATAGTGTTTTGCTGTTTTTCTCCGCTGAGTGCATGCACCGAGACTTCTATCTCAGGGTGATTACATTCATCCTCTGCTTCCTCACCTTCTCCCTCACTCTGCACTTCTTGGAGACAGTCCTCATCATATACTTCGAAAATATCATTTAACCCATGCAATGTATTGAGGGACTTAATAGTACAAACATGCCCTGGATGATATTTATCTCCGCATTTAAAACACTGCCCCGCTGCTCTTCTTTGCTCTATTAAAGATTTATTATTGCTCCCCTGATAGCTTGGGGGCCTTGGCACGTAAGATTGTGGAGCCTTATCGAATATATTCCCTGCAGGTTTTGTAATTTGTTTATATCTTCTACTAATCACAGCTATTGCCTTCTAATGCAGCTTAGCTTGACAGTAAGCTTCTTCCAGAGTATCGGGATGTGCAATATCGAGAAAAGGGATCAAATCTTCCCTTAATCCACTGATATAGCAGGAAATAAAATGCTCTTCCGACAATTGGGGATTGTGAAATAATAGTTGGGTACGTAATTCTTCGAACTTTTCTTGATAACTCTCCACTGTACCGGTTTGTTTCAAGTTGTTGAACTCTCTGACTATATATCTTTCCCCAGTTTGGCCAAATCTTTTATAAAGTGCTTCCACGAATTCTTCCCAACTCACAGCTTGTTTATGAATGAAATAACTTTGTTTCCAAGTTCTCGCCCTCCCACTTAAATGCATTGATGCGATGCTGAGCCATTGCTGGTATGGTATCTGATAAATCTCAAAGTAATATTCGCAGTTCTCCACCCATAATCTGGGCTCATCCCCACTGAACATTGGAAATTCCAATTTTGGATGAGGAGTATGTGTTTGGCCTTGAGTTTTGTTATGAGATTTGGCTTCCTCAGTCCAACTTGTATCTCTTGGTGGAACAGGTAACAATCCCTTCCCTTTCGTATCACCCATCTTATAATGGTGCCCTTGCTGTGCTTCAGTATATTTATGCTCCACTGGAGTGTGTAGAGGGTGTTGTATGTGCACTGTTGGCTTGTTATTAGTTGCTTGTGTTGTTAACAACTTCATCAACTCATCATGCCTCGCTGCGTTATCTCTAAGCACTAGTTCGTGTCTTTTAATTGCATCAACTTGGAGAGCTTCATAATGCTTTTGTTCAGTCGAACTTACTACTGCAATCTGTTCACCCAATTCTTTGACTTTATCATGATATTCTGTAGAGAGCCTCTGCAAGGCTGTCTCTAGTGCAGACATGTGATCGTTTAGATCCCTTAACCTTGTTCCTTCTGCCATTCCCTTCTGACTGAAGTTGTAATGAAATTTGTTCTGCTTTTTCTTCCCGATCTTGGAACTTAAAGACTCAACTTAACCCAAAATACTAGATACTCTGGGTCTCCACAGTTTTGAGACCAATATGTGGAATGCTTAAAGGAGTTGTAATACTAGGGTTTAGTATTACCTGCTATGATGCTAATCGTGGAATATTTTGATAGATCCAACCCTAACAAGTGTTGCTTCTTGCAGATCTTGCGTTTCCCCAGGCCCTGGGACCTGGCCGCTCTGATACCACTTGTAATGAACTTCCGAGTAGTGAGACCTCGGAATCCTTCAATTGAGCTTGGATGGCGGAATTCAGAAACAGGAACTCTGATTCTGCAACCGCTCAACGTAGAACTGGGGAGAATCACTACGATGAAGAAGGAGACAAGATCATTCACCGTCCTGAGGCGCACAAGCGATGATGAACTTGCTCTGATGTTTGATGGCGTCGATGAAGGACGGGGTTCCTCAACAATGGATGCTTCGGTTGATCCCTTATTCTTCTGCGGCGTTGATGATCCGATCCTTTGATTGTTAAGAATTGAGATTTGGGAATTGGGGAAGAAGAAGAATGAGAAATGGGGATTAGCGAAGAGAAGTAGAGAGAGAAAGTAGAGAGAAAAGAGGTAGTTGGAGAAATGAATGTGTATATTCTCGTTAACCGCTTTCAGTTACCTCGTATCTACTTATAGTAGCACACTCAAGGACTATTATGCAAATTTAGGAAAACAACTATACTATTTGATATTAAGCAACTCTCTGTTGGGCTGGCCGAATCCCGCATGGGCTTGGGCTTGGATGAAAAGGCGTGTAGGGTCGGGCTGTGTGTTGTGGAACCCGAAACCCGCTAGCTCCCTTATCCTGCCTAATCGCTGGCAACCACCATCGCACCTTCTATCCTCTTCCACCAGCTTCCAGAGTCTTCTAGGGTTCGCCTCTTCTTCCCCCAACGCTCCGATGCTCCTTCCTTGGCGAGATCCATACGCGCCTTGTAACGTGGCCCAGGAAATGGAGGCGCCAATCACCCCCCCCCCCCCCCGCCCCGATCACAGCAGCTCCTCTCCACCATGCTCACGGTAGAACACCTTGACCAACCCGGAAGTATGGAAGATGAAGGTACCGTCTTCTTCTGTCACAACCTCCTTCACCTACCACGGCGAGCTGGCTGACTGTAGTCCTTCGGAGATAGCGGCGAACATATCCGGTCTAGCTGGAGCTAAGTACTCAATGTTGCTAATTTCCCTGTCACTTATTATGTAAAGGCTTATGTACTTATATATCTATACATTTACTCTTCTCTCATGCATATATGTATATGGAGTTAATATATATATATATATGTATATATATATATATATATATATATATATATATATATATATATATATATATATATATATATATATATGGGGCAATTTCCTATATATCCCTAAAAATTTTCCTGTTTTCAGATTTATCCCTCTTAGAAGGCTAATATTAAAACTACTCTTATTACGTTCCAACTTCTTTCCAAAATACCCCTGAAGTTAAACTCTATTAGTGTACCGTTTGGAACTGCCGTTATCTGTGTGTAATTACTATTTTGCCCTTTCAAATATACCCTAAATCCTAAACCCTAAACCCTAAAACCCTAAACCCCTAAACCCTAAAACCCTAAACCCTAAACCCTAAAACCCTAAAACCCTAAACCCTAAAACCCTAAAAAATCCTAAACCCTAAAACCCTAAACCCTAAACCCTAAAACCCTAAAAAAACCTAAACCCTAAACCCTAAACCCTAAACCCGGGCAAAATAGGTATATATGATAGTTTTCAACTCCGATTATTATTTAACTCTAGTTTAACCCTAGTTAACTTAACAAAGGAAAACGGTAGGGGTATTTTTAATAACGGTGGAACGTATGAAGGGTATATTGGAAAGAAAAAAATAAGAGGGATAAATCAAATATTTTTTCAGATTTCAGGGTTACACAGACAATTATTCATATATATATATATATATATATATATATATATATATATATATATATATATATATATATATATAGAATTTTAAAATTTAAAAAAAAATAATATAAAAAATAATATTTACAGTAGAGTTTTATGTATTTTAGCTCTTACTAACGGACTCATTCGGGGCGAATCCCAACCCGGATCCATTTGGATCCGTTTTGCAACCCTACATTTGCTTAATAGCTTCATCTCCCACTTCTACTTCCTCTCTCTCTCTCTCTCTTTCGCTCTGATGCCTCCATTCCCGAGAAGCGCACCCTCGTCCTCGTCCTCCTCCCTCCTGTCCCTCCACCATCTCCATCGCCATCTCCTCCGTAGCTTCTCCTCCTCGGCGGTGGGCTCCGCGTGGAGCTTCGGCGACAACAGCAATGGCGCCGTGGGGGGCCTCCTCCCCCCACTCCCCGACGCCTACGAGCCCTTCAGAGTCCCCTCCCTCCCCTCCTCCATCATCTCCTCCGTTGCCTCCGGCCACTTCCACTCCCTCGCCGTCGCCGCCGACGGCCACCTCTGGTCCTGGGGTCGCAACTCCGAGTCCCAGCTCGGCCACCCCTCCCTTAGGTCCGCTCTTCCCCTCTCGGTGCTCCACCTTTTTCAAATTCTCACAATCAAGTCCCACGGTCTAATTCTAATTTAATTCTAATTTAGTTCATTAACATAATTGCGCTGTGTGCACAAGATATCTCCGGTACACACAAGGCGCCGACCATTAATTTCAAAAGTGTGCAAATATAACGCTCACGGATCTCGACCGAACTCAACTCATCTGTACATTAGGTCTATTGTCGACTGCATTGGACTCACCCATTTCAACTTATTAGTTTTCTGAATCTATTGTCACGGGACATAAAGTTAGACATATTTTTAATCCATAAATAAATAGCCAACACTAACCAAACAAGATCTAAACAAAATATAAAATAAAGATTCTCTCCAAAAAGTATACCCTATAAAGATACATGGTGATCTCTAATACAATGCAATTGCACCTTGCCACAGTCCCGAACCTCTCCCGCTCGATTTGACATTTTAATTATTGTTACTTTATCAATCATAACATTGTCAATACACGAAGTATTTACTCAACCAAATTTAAATTAGGCTTTGGGACCTAGATTACAATAGTTTAGACTTATAGAAATTTTGAGCAAGAAATTATTACAAATTATGCTAATTTAGCCAAAAAAAAATGCCTCCGAACCTCCTAAACTTTGCTCAGTATGGTCTTGTTAATATATCATTTCTTTGCATATAAAAAACTATGGCCTTGTTCGGATGTCGTAATAAGTTTTTCGATGATAAGTTATTTGGTATGAAGATTTTCTTGCATAGTTGGAAGCGAGGAGTTTGATTTTTGTTTCTTAAAGGTCTTGGCATTCATGATTTATAGGATCGCTTATTTCACCTGCGAGGTGATTTCTCTTATTTTCAAAATTTTGGCTTAAAGGCGAATATGTTTTTCCATTATGAACGTTTGACTTACCCTTCTAGCTTACAACGTGTGGAATAAGATATCACTGGATAGCTTATTCCAACATCCAAACAAGGCCTATATCACTTTGATTTACTCAAGAAGCATATAGTATTCGGTAGATAAGGAATATGATCAGATGCCTAGAATATTCAACTTTCAAATTATATTTTCAGAATAAGATAAATCACCTTGCAAGTTGAATATGCTATCCTATTATATTATGAATATCAAGACCTTTCGAGGAGAAAAAATCAAACTCTTTGCTTCCAATCACACAAGAAAATCTTCGTATTTAATAAGTTTTCCGATGATAACTTATTCTGACATTCAAATAGGGTCTCACTTAAGAAGCATATAGTATTTGGTAGATACGTAGTGTCATCAAATGCCTAGAATGGATACGATTTTCGGCCTACAAATTATTTTTTCAAAATAAGATTAATCATTTCGTAGGTGAAATATGGTATCCTACCAACTCATAGATGCCACTTAAGAAGCATATAGTATTTGGTAGATACGTAGTGTCATCAAATGCCTAGAATGGATACGATTTTCAGCCTACAAATTATTTTTTCAAAATAAGATTAATCATTTTGTAGGTAAAATATGGTATCCTACCAACTCATAGATGCCAAGATCTTTCAAGGAGCAAAAGTCAAACTCCTAATTTTCAATCCCATAAGAAAATTTTTATACCAAATAAGTTATCGTCGGATATCTTATTTTGATATGCAAATAGGGCCTTAGTGCATTTCGTTTCACGATAAGAGCCTACAGTTAAACAGAATAGCACAACGATGCTTTTTTGCAAACTTGTGATAGAGTACAGGTGATAGGATGCTGAAATGCATATTGTGGTTCGCAAAAAGTATCACTTTGCTATTCTGTTTTACGGTACGATCTTAAAAGAGAACAGAAATAAAATAATAGGATGTTTTAAGTGCAACCTTTTTAACCCTAGGAGGGTAAATTTAAGTTTACCCCAAAAAAAAAAACCCTCACAACCATCTAAACTTGTTCAATTTGCAATTCGCAATCTGAACTTTAAAAAGTGTGCAGTTTAGCACCTAAATTATGATTCTATTGTAATCCAGTAAAAAGTCCTTGTTTTTGTCAAATTGGCGAGGCGTTTGTTAGGAAAATCAACCTCTTTGCCGAACACGTGAATTGCCAAGCTGGTCATTCACTCAGAAATTTGACTCATCTCAAGTGAGTACGTGACTAAAGGGCTAAATAAACGGAAATGAGGGTTTTGTGGTGGGTTGCAATGGAATTATTGTTTAGGCGGTAAATTTCAATGTTATAAAGCTTAGGCGGTGAATTGTAAATTATATGAAGTTCGGGTGATTCTGAGATCTTTTTTACTTTTGTAAAAATTATAAAACATATTTACTCAAGGGTAGAGTGGTCATTTTATTGAAGAAAGGAAAGTTTATTTTAAAGTGTTCACCACCAAAAATGATAAAATTTGCAATCTTTTAAGGTTTAGGGCCTTTTCGGGTTTGCTTTAAGGTGTAGTGTTGTTTGGTGAAGTGTTTACTTGAATAGTGCTATTGGGAGAAGCACTATTGTAATATACCTCTGTCAGCTTTCTTCTTAAGCAGAATCAAAATCATCAAAATGGAAATTCTGCTTTGAGACTCTCAATTGCATTTCTGCTTTCTGCTACTGCAGAAGCTCCACGTTCTTGGAGATGCAGAAGATTGTTTGCTGTAGTAGCTCATTAACCCAGGATGAACCTATTACTGTCAATTTGAAGTCAAGGTCAATTTCAAAATACACAAAAGTCATGCTACTACATATTAATGCTGCGTGACTAGGTTAATATTATCCATAAAGTGAGCAGCGCTTAGTTTTACCAAAGGGTTTATCAATTGGGCAAAACCTAATTTAAAAATAAAACTTACAAATCCTACACGAAGCTTGATTTGTCAGTACATGAATTGCTCTGTTACTAAAACAAACTATAATAAATGAGGCCAAGTTGCTCTGACGGCAATTTTAGCTTAGTCCCAGAAGCTAAAGGCTATGCAAGCTTGGGATTTAAATGGATATTATGTCAAAAGGATGACATTAATATCTCTTTGTTAGATACGGTAGCTAAATGTGTAAAAGGGCTTCATTTTGCCATTACAGAGAAACATGGAGCATTCCTCAAAGGGTCATAGGATTGGATAACGTGAAAGTTCGGGCTGCTGCTGCATCTGGTGTTGTTTCTGCCGCTATTGGTGATGATGGTTCTTTGTGGGTATGGGGAAGATCCAAGCGCGGCCAACTTGGTCTTGGCAGAGAAATAACAGATGCTACAAAACCTTGTAGAGTAGAGGCACTTGCAGGGCATGATGTAGTTAAGGTGTTGATGCTTCTCTTGGAAAAGAAACTACTCTTATTTCCAATGGCTATAGATAAGGAATCATTATTGACCTTCCCTTGCTTGAGTTCTCTGGAATGGAACTTGAATCCGGAGTAACAAAAAGATTGAAATTAATGTATTAAAATTATTATAATATTTGTCTGTGGTACTAGAAAGGGTTAATTACAAATTAGTTTTTGAAATTTGGCTTCGAATTTGGTCGAGGCATCGGAGTTTCAATCTTGATAATTAGTCTCTGTATGCTTGGTTTTCAGAACAATTAAGCCTTGTTAGTCAATTTGTCTAAAATAAGATGCTCGATTATTGGTGTTTGCTGACATGGCAGTTTCTTGAGATTGGAGCTAGCAGCGAACAATGCTGACATGTCTTCTTTAAACAGTAAACTAATGAAAGCACTTGATTATTTACTGGATCATACATTTGACTCTAAATTGTTAAAATTGAAACTAGCTATATGTATTTTGATTGTGCAAGTGCTGAATTTATTCCTGTTTCTTCAATTGCAGGTTGGTCATTTATCAATTAAGTATCGACAAGTGGTTGTACACTTTTTATTTGTGGCATCTTAGTAGTTATGCCGTACTTAAATTGCATGGATTCTTAAATTTGACATTTACATGAAGCCATGAACATGCGCTTATCCTTGTAGCAGGTCTCATTCGGATGGGGACATGCATTAGCCTTGACTAAGGACGGAAAACTATTTGGTTGGGGTTATTCAGAAGATGGAAGGTTAGGACAAATGGGGCAAATATTTGACACAACTTCTAAGCAACCACCTGATTTGGACAAACACATGGACAAATCCAAGTCTATGCTTGAAATTGTTGAGAAACTAGTCGCGGATAGAATCGAGAGAGAGGATAACATGCCTATCATCTGGGAACCATCTCTCATTCGGGAACTAAGTGATATTAAAGTGTCTGATGTAACTTGCGGGCTCGACCACACTCTTGTTCTATGCTGTGAGTATTCACTTGCAAGAAATTTCTCTCCTTTTATAAATACTATTGCCCTTTTTTCCGTCATGAATCTTAGCATCTTATTTTATTCTCCAATTTTCTTTAATCATCTTTCATAGTTATTGCTAGTTGTCACTTCTTGTATTTGCAGCCTCGGCTACGCCTGAACCAAACGAGCACTTAAATTTGTTTATTAGTGAAGGCCATTTTCTCTTGCTATGAAAATTTTTTAAAAAGAGAATCATTAGGTGCATGTTTGGCATTGTTTATGTTTTTTTTTTTAGAAATTTTTATTATAAGAAAAAGAAACTGACGTGTTGTTCTTGCTCAATTTGCAAATTTGAGAAAAATAAACAAAAGAAGGTTGCTTCTGCCTTTCTGTTTTTCTTTTCTGACAAACAAAACCTGTATACAGAGCTGGCAAATGATTCAGCAATATTGAAGTTAAAGAAAATCATATCTAAGTGCCTTCAACCATATAGAGCTTTTGTGCGAAAGAACGGAAAAAACCAACAGTGGCAAATGAGCACTAAGCTGTTCCAAATTTTGTTTGACGTATTTGCGATCATAGTTTATGCATAGTAGTATCCTACACTGAAACATTTTTTTTTTTTTTTTTTTTTTTTTTTTTTTTCTGAAGTTCTTTCATATATATTTTCAGGTGATGGAACACTTTTGAGCTGCGGAGACAATACATACGGCCAGTTGGGGCGTAAAACCGGAGGATCAAAGTTACTTCCAGTTGAAACAAACTTCAACTTCAAACCCCTCTCAGTATCAGCAGGCCTCGGTCACTCTTTACTTCTGTGCAAGACCGAATCTGAGCATGAAAATGGTTCCAATGCAGTTCTTTCCTGGGGATGGAATCGAAGTTCTCAGCTCGGTCGACAGGGCCAAGAAGACATTCCACTATTAGTCGATGGTCTGAGTGGAGAAGATCCGGTCGCTGTATCGGCAGGCCGGGTTCATTCGATTGCTCTCGCTTCAAAGAGTGAAGTGTGGACGTGGGGGTCAGGCCGGAACGGCCGGCTTGGGCTGGGGAGCTCGACGGACGAGGCGGAGCCTGCGCTTTTAGAGTTTCTAGAAGGGTTTCAGGTTTTGCAAGTGGCTGCGGGGTTCGACCATAATCTGCTACTTGTTGCTGAATAGCTCAAGTTGGTTGTGGACAGTGCAGACTGACTTCAACTGCAGACCATTTTGAAGTAAACACCTTTCTTACCTTTCTTTTTTATTACTGTAATTGACAGCACCTCAACTTTCTCTTGCTTCATTTTGGGTTGGTTCCACCTGAGCTGGGGATTCTGGTGAATTAACAAACACCGTTGACGATCGATTGTTAAAAAAGCAGAAAATCATATTATCAATTTTTGCAGAATCCCCAATTAATTGACGAAACAACTCAAGTCGAAACAATCTGAAGTTGATGAGGTTTCAAAAAAAAAAAAAAAAAAAAAAAAACTTTGAAGGGGTCTTTGCAAGTTTTCAGCTTCTTGTTACCATCTGTTGGATAACTTAGGGTTTGTTTGTTTCACTGAAAGTTGAGAGGTGTGAAATGATTTTCGACCGTAAATGTTCAATTCCGCTGTTTGGTTTATCGTAACTTCCAATATATCGTAATTGACTTCGGTCCACTCAAAGCCAAAGTCAATTATGGGAAAAAAAATGAGAAAAATAAAATAAAATTTTAAACCTCTCTCGCACCTTTAGCTTTTTACATTATTTACGTTTTACCAAATAAACAACAAAATTTAAAAAATAAATAGTTTAAGAGTTATATAAACAAGCAGCGGAAGTGTAGTAATTTTTATTTAAACTCTAGATCATCCAAATGTCTACTTCGATTTGAACTTTATCTTCGGTGAAACAAACAGGCCCTAAGTCGAGCACTCGAGCACAATTCTTTCTTTTTTTATATTTTTCTACTTTTTTTTTTTTTTTTTGGGGGCTGAGTTATGCTCTGATCTTGCTGCTGTGTGAAGGTATAGGAAGGGATTTGAAGAACAATGAAATATTAACAAAAAAGAATAACATTTTCTCATCAGTTTAGTTGAAATTTCTCTTTCTTTTTATCTCTTCTTTATTATTATTCTTTTCTTCTCTTCATCAGCTTCCTCTTTTTGTCCCTATCTGTTGTTGACTTAATCAGATACATTTGAGATTACACAAACATTTCTTGTTTAGTTTTCATAGGACTCGTTTAAGTTATCAACAATAGAGGTGTGATTTTCATAAGAAGAGAGATCACAAAACATGCATCTTACTCAGCCCACCCCCTGGAGCTTTTCTATCTTATTTCTTATCTGTTAAATTGCTCCATAGTTCCTGAACTTTTGGTCGAGTTTTACTTCGATTATCGAACTCTTTTTATGTGCGAGAGAGATAGGTAGCATACTATCCGCTACGTTTATTTTGAAATAAACTTAGCTGAAAATGTGAAATAACTAGGCTTCTAATTCGAGACCTCAGGTATCAACTGTCAAGCCATTTGCCAGTTGCGTTAGGGATGGTTGATGGTGCTTAGAATTCTCGACTATTGAAATTGTTTAACTGCTGCATTATGTATTTCAATATGGTTACATATTTTTTTTGAAAGAGAAATAACAAGCTATCCGCTTCATTCAACAGAAAAATGAACTAAGCAACAAGAGTTTGACAACCAGATCTCTCGGAGGTGCGAAGTCAACAACAAAAAAAAAGGGGCCCAAATCGGTAATCAGGCTCCGATCAGTTAATCCAATTCCATATA
>CM054949.1:17969868-17989868 GCA_029168755.2 Tillandsia fasciculata
GGGTTATATTAATTTTTAGGGGAGTTTATCCCAGCGGTCCTTGTCATTTGTCATATTAATTTGTCCCAATGGTTCTCATTAATTGTCCTGTTAGTTGTCCTGTTAGTAGTCCTGTTAGTAGTCCTGTTAGTAGTCCTGTTAGTCTGTCCTGTTAGTTTGTCCCAATGGTTTAATTGTCATATTTTAGGGGATTTCTAGTAATCCCAGTGAGCTTGTCAAAAATGAGGTAAGCAACAACCGCCCACCTCGAACAGCTCAAACACACCCCAGGTAGTCTCCTGGTTGTCCACAGTCCTCAAATCCTGCAAATCAGCGCACAGCTGTCAAAATAGCTCCTAAAAAGTACAATATTTGCTGTTTTTCAGACAGCACGGAAAAAGAGGAATTTTTCACCTCTAAAATGAGCTCCTAAAATCCCAGAAAAATCACGGTTGCGTTCCTCGCGAAGAGTAGATCAAAATCGACTCTTTAAACGCCTCGATCTGATGCTCCTACGTCAAGATAAAAATCGGAGAAGTCGGTGCTGTCCAAAAATCATCACAGTAAAAAGGGGGTCAAAGAGGACCTAAAAACTGTGCCAAAAGTACGAAATGGAGCAAAATGATCAATACGGAAATCGAAGCCCTACCTCTTACGGTCGCGCTGTCGCAAAAATCGTCCAAAAATTCCACCTGGTTAGCCCGCAGTGAATTTTCGACGGAACTGCGACGGGAAATGGGCCTAAAAAGAAAATCGTCGCAGTGCGCCGCGTCGCAGATAACTCACTATCTGTAACTCCTAAATTCTGAGATTCTAGAGAGAGAAAGAAGAGAGAGAGAGGAACAACTTTTGTATTTGGCACTTTTCCTGATTCTCTCTCTAAGGCTCGGAATCCGAGGTGCAAAGAGAGGGGGTGGGGACTTCTATATATAGTGGGCCAAAGGGAATATTCCCACACGGATCCGATCCGAACAGGAAACACCGAAACGGGCCAACCAGAAGCGCCACGTGTTGCCCAAACAGGAAACAGCCTGTGCAGGGCCAATAAGAATCGCCACGTGTCCACGTGGTCCACGTGCCCTGGTCCGCGCTCCGGGTTTTCCGGAAAATGTCGGCCAATAGGGTGCTGCCACGTGTCACCCATCCAGAATCTTCTAGAAGCCGGCCAGCCAATGGAAGCTGCCACGTGGCAGATGGAATTTTCGGTGCACCCGGTGCACGCCAGCCGTGGACCGCGCACCCGAGCGCCTGCCCGCGCCTGCCCGCGCTGCCCGCGCTGCCCGCGCCGCTCTCCCCGCGCTCCGCCGCTGCCCCGCCGCTGCGCCGCTGCCCGCCGCCGTGCGCCGCCGCCCGCCGCCGCTCGCGGCGGCCGCCGCCGGCCGGAACAGTAATTCCGGCCGGCCGTTACTGTTCCGGTGAACAGTACCAATGTGCCGAAAAATAAAGCGAATATACCATTTTGACCGTTTTCGCGCGCTGAGTCCGATTCCGCCGTCCGTTTCGCCAAATTCTCATCCGAAATTTTGCCGAAAGCTCCCGGAAATTTCGTTTGCTCCGATTTTCGCGCAGAGTTTCTTAAAAATCCAATTTCGCTTCTACAAGCTCCGATGCACAGTACAAGCCTTCTACAGTCACTATTATGTTGCGGAGGTTCTGCGGGGTCCGATCATCACATATATATATGGCTAAATTACAGAAAACCCCTCTCGAATATCCCGCTTTTCCACTTTACCCCCTGTCATTTTAAAGTCGACAATCTGCCCCCGTCGTAATTCAGAAATGTTTTTAGGGGGCAACACAGTTTAACAGATGGGTAAAAACAGACCATTTATGCCCTTTCTCTTCTTTTTTTTTTTTTTTTTTTTTTTTTTTTTTCTTTTTCCGAAGTTTTTCCGTTTCCTTTTTTTTTTTTTTTTTAAGGGATATTTTCCAAGGGTATTTTGGTATAAAAAATTGATATTTTCAAAAAACTGACGGTCAACTAACGTTCAAGTGACGGCGGGGGGGGTTATTGCACAATTCGTTAATTACGAGGGGGCAGATTGTCGACTTTTAAATGACAGGGGGTAAAGTGAAAAAGCGAATAGTAGAGGTAGGTTTCTGTAATTTAGCCTATATATATATATATATATAGAGAAGAGAGAGAGAGAGAGAGAGAGAGGGTTAGAGAGAGAGAGTCCGGCTACTATACTATTAATAGTACCAAGGCTTGGTAATATCAAGTTTTCTATTCTTAGATCAACTCTTTTGATCATTTTCACCTATTAGATTTTACTATTTCTCCAACCACCTATTAAACCCAAGGAGCCCATTATCATCTCAGCCACACATTTCTTAATCCAAGGATTAAAAACTTAATAACACCAATGACTTGGTATTATTAATAATATTCCAGCCTAACATTCTCTCTCCTCTCTCTCTCTCTCGTCTCTCCGTATCTATATATATATATATATATATATATAGATATATATATATATATATTAATATATATGCCCTAAGAGAGGTGTATTTTATATGTCCCATTAATCTAATAGATGGAGTATTTTTATTAGTCATATTAAGTAAGTAATAAGAATATCATATATATTTATTTAATGAATAGAATATAAAATATATATTTTTTTGAAGCTTATAAGTAGTTATTATTATTATTATTGTTTAAATTTCACATTTGGTTTGGAAACTATGAGGCGAGTGAAATTTTGGCCCTTAAAGTCTAATTTGTTATAATTTTTGCGACATTTTGGCCCTTAAAATTTAATTTGTTATAATTTTTACTTTGAAATTTTAAAATTAGTTCAATCAAATTTCATGATCTAATTTTGCTGATTAAATATTAACACATTAATAATATAAAAGTAATATAATATTTTAATATTAAAAAATTATCAATCATATTATTACTATATCACTTTCATATTAAAAATATATTATTATTATTTTTTAATATTTAATCAACTAAGTTCGATTATTGGACTTATTTTTGAGGATCAAAGCGTCACCCTCTCATAGTTTCGATCAGGACCAAACATTCAATTTATTCTTCTTTTTTTTTTTTTTTTTTTTTTTTTTGGTCAAAATGTAGGACTATGCACTACTAAAGAGGTCAAAAAGGGTATCTTTTGATATATAAATTTTTGGGTTTAAAGGATAAATATCAAATTGCCTCTTTGTGCCACATCATAATTCAAAAAATTACATTTTGCTCTTCAGTGGTTTAATTTTTATTTTATCATTTTTTTTAATCAAATAAAATGATAAAATATATATTTTTTTTAAATCACAGAATGACAAAATAAATAAATATATAGAGCTATATGATAGTTAAGCACAATTTTTTGAATTACAGAATGATAAAATAAAATAAATAACGGGACAAAGTGAAAATACACTGTACCACAGAGGGGCAATTTGTAATTTTTTTAATTGAACAAATAAAACATCAGATATTTTATAAAATTTTAATGGAGAGCTCTCGATTTGTTGGCACGGAATAGTTTTATCTCTATCCAATAATTCATTAGGTATTTTTTAATACTATTTTTTTTTTTATAAAACTAAAAAATAATTTATAAAAAAAAATATTATAATTTTTGAATAGAGATAAAAGTGGATAGATTAGAACTTTTTAATCCCATTATTTATTTATTTATTTATTTATTTTATTTCATATTTTGCTATGTCAAAACTTCATAAAATTTAGTTGGCTTATAACAAATATTAGATTGTAAAAAAATGTAAGCACATAAATTAAATAAATTACTATATAAGCATCCAATTTGATACCTCTAATTAAACAAAAAAAAAAAAAACCTTTATTTAAGTTTAGATATAACTATTATTGCTGTAACTTACATAAATGTTTAATTGTAGAACTAAAATGATATATCAAATATTTTTGTTGTAGGTTAATGTAGACCTGAATTCAAATAATTCTTTTTAAGTTCTTAGAGCTATTTGGAAGATTTAGCTTACTGGTCCGTGACAAGGGACTTAGCAAATTAAACTAACAAGTTGAGATAAATGGGTCTGACAAAAGATCCAACAATAAATCTAACGTTCAGATAAATTAAGACAAATCAAATTAAGTCCAATTTTACTATCCTCAGTGTCGTCTTCCATGCCTACTATCACATCGAACTATGAGGCTGGCGAAATTTTGGTCCTCAAATTTTAATTTATTATAATTTTTAACTTAAACTTTCGAATCTGTTGTAATCAAATCTTACAACCTAACTTAGTTAACTAAATATATAATATAATAATTATAAACAATATATCAATATTTAACAAACTAAATTATATTATAGAACTTTATTGTAATAATTTTAAAAATTCAAGCCTCGAACTACAATAAAATTAAGTTTGAGGACGCTTCATAGTTAAAGTACCTAACGTGGAATTTATCCTAAATAATATAAGAAATTTCCTTGGTAAAAAAAGAAATAAATAAATGGTCCCTGCCGTATCCTATCCGATTCCCTCGCTCGCGCAATTTGAAGAGGGGAACACATTTGACCAGTCAAACCTCCCCACCAATTTTTCTTTTTTTTTTTTTTTTTTTTTTTTTTTCTTTTTTTTTTTTTAGTTTTCTTTTTTCATTTTGTAGAAATAAAGAAGAGCAACGCTACTTTTGGGGTATACAAATATCATTTTTTTTAGAAAAAATAATACTATTTGTACATTCGAAATCAGGTGTATAATATATATTTTATTCATTCTGGGATCGAAATTTTTTTATTGATCATTTTAAAATGACAGTAAAATTTACTTTATCCTAAAATAGGTGGAATATAAGATGTATATTCGATTTCGGATCTACAAATACTATATTTGAAAAAATAATAATAAGTTAAGGGTTCCATTTCAAGCTGCCTTGCAGCTGAGGGTTCTCCCTACATTTTTACCTCCTCTTTTTGGAAAATGCTAAGTTTACACCCTGAATTGGGTTTAGATCTTACACCCCATCCATCAAAGGATGAGATGAATTTATCCATCATTTTGAAGTGATGGATGAAGAAGCTCCCCACTTTATGATGGATGGGATGTATTTTCTTTTGAAGAATGCTACATGTACACTCAAAAGGAGTGTACATCAGACATCTCCATCCATTTAAGAGTGGAGATATCTTTTAGGGGTCACTGAAGCGACCCCTCATCACACCCCCACCCTTAGGTGGGTGGGGGTGTGAGATGTACACCCCTTTTGGGTGTACACTTAGCTTTCCTTTTCTTTTGAGCACTGTTACTCGTAAATTCGAAATCGGGTGTACGATGTATCTCCATTTATTCTGGAGTAAAAATTTTTTTACTGATCATTTTGAAATGATTAGATTAATTCACCTCATAAGACGTATATTCGATTTTGAATGTAAAAAAATATATTTTTTTAATCATATTATTTACTTTAATTAAAATTTATCCCCCGTATAAAATTTTTAACAGAACCTGTCGCGTTCAGCACCAACTAATATTCAACACATCTAAGTCGAAATTTGTCACGTGATAATTTTTATGAATTAAAATAAATGGTTAATTTTATGCAGTTTTTTATAAACATATCGAATAACGATATATTTCTACAAAATTTAACTTTTTACGTTTATTCATTCAAATTTTAAATTGTTCATCATTCGATCCCGATTTTTTTATTTTTTCAGATATTCTCTTAAGCATCAGCTATCTTTTTTACCAGTTAGAATTTTTCTAGAAAATATTTGTTAGCCCCCATTGATATTTTCTTTATCTTTGTTACCAACTCCACAGGAACTACCAGTAACACCGTAGAGAACATATTATGACCAACTACCCTCTTTCCTCCCCCTACATCTAAACTGTTCCCTTTGGGCCCCACCCCCCACCTATAGCGGACTTCCTGAAACTTATTCTCCCCCTAAATACCTCAAGATCATTACACCAACCCCTGTCCCACCAACCCCAAAAAACCCAAACCAAAAAAACCAAAAAAAAAAGGAGGGGGGGGGGGGGGGGGGGGGGGGGAAAGGGGGCGAGACTAAAATACGAGAGATACCGTGAAGTTCAGGGGATCAATGTGCAATTAACCATCTTTGTCTTGGATCTCTTATCTCTGTCCCAAAAGTGCTTTTATAAGTAGCTGCCACAGGAAGCAGTTTCAGAAAGCTCCAAACCTCTCTCTCTCTCTCTCTGCTAATTTTGGGCACAGAAATCAACACCTCACCACATCAAGATTCAAGGGTGCAGGAATTTTCAACCTGCAGGGGGGGGAGGAATTCTGAAGAAGCAGACCCATCAAATCTCCCTTTTTGGGTTGTTTTAGCCATCTGTGGTATTGTCTCAAATGGTGCCTTTTATTCCTCTTAAAATTTGCTCACTTTATTCTCATGATGTTGCACTCTTATGTAGAAATTTGGATTAAATATTTGATTTGTTCTTTTTATTGATGTTTTTATTAGAGGCATTAATGTTTGAAAGGTTGTGAATTTTAAATAAATGCTTTGAAAACTTGTTTTGGTATTCTTAATCTTGTGTTAGATGATCTGATAATTTTCTTTTTCAACAACTAGAAAAAGAGCCTCTTTAGTCCCAAATAATCGGGCGTTAAATTACGTGAAACAATCGTTGTTCTCCAAAAACTCTGGATCTGAAGAAAAGATATAGAAAATTAAGATGTTGGTAGCTTAAAAAGGGATTGGCAGAAACAGAATTAATAAGAGTCCTTTTGTATGTAGTTACAGACTGCCCATTTATAAGATGCTGACCAAAGATAATAATGGTGAGGGACTTATTTTTTTTTTTTTTTTTTTTGAGAGAAAGGTAGCATGCTACCCGCTTCGTTTATTTTTTAAATAAACTTAGCTGGAATTGTGAAGCAACTAGGCTTCGAACTCAGGTCACAGGTATCAACCACCAAGCCCTTTGCCACTTGCACTAGGGACAGTTGATGGTGAGGGACTTATTTAGTTGGCATGTCATCTCATGATGTAGTTGAACAATTTTCTGTAGGCTTTGCTTACTATCTGATAGTTTTATGACTTTCTAATTTATGGTATAATTTTATCTACCAGTGCATAAAACTTGTTGGCTATTTATGTATGGATTAAAATAGGCCCAACTTCCTGCCCCGTGACAATAGGCCCAGGAGACTAATAAGTTGAGTTGGGTGAGCCCAATAAGTTGAGTGGGGCTGCGGTCTACAATAGACCTAACAGCAAGAGACCCAACAATAGACCTAACGTCCAGGTGGGTTGAGTCCGGTAGAGACCCGTGGGCGCTGTGTCTGTACGCTTTAAGTGAATTAGTTGCGTATTTCTAACCGCTCGAGCTTTTGGGATTAATGGTTAGCGCCAACGATCCAACAAAACTTACTTAACGAAGTTACCATCCTCTGTAAAATCATATTTTTCGCGTTGTTATATCGGCTTATATGTTACGGTCTGAATGATGTTTTTTATGTCTTACTCGTAAAACTATGCATTGAATACTACTTCTGCTAGATTTTTGAGCTTCGGCACGCTACGAATTTGTTGGAAAATTCTAGGATTTGGCATTTTTCCGATTAGTTGATCATCAGAAAGAAAAGAAGGATCTGTTGATATATATATATATATATACACACTGCGAGATATATATATAAGAGTAGAGAATCTGTTGCAGTATCTTAATCTGTTTTTGGTTGGCCCTGTTAACATTTCATACTGCCATTTTTCAAGTATATATGCTGTTCTTCTTGCTAAGATGTCTTGTCGATCGATCGATCATTTTACCAGTTTAATTTTACTTACTTAACTGCAGTCACTTGCTATTATTTAGATCTTGGAAGATTTAAGTCTGAAATTCTCTACTTATTAATGTCAGACAACTCTCTTTCAACTTGATTTTGCTGTCAAAATTTAATTTCTCAAGAATTCTGAAAGTTGATTGATTAATCTACCTGCCAGCCGCGCCCTCACAGCTTTCCTGGTGATTAAGTTCCTCTACTGTCTGTTTTTCGCTTCGGCCTGAAACTTATCTTGTGCGGTAACGTCAGGTCGATAAAATTCTGGAAATTTATTAATTTTGTTCTTGTTTTTTCGCTTTATCTCAGTTGACCCTACATTGTTGGTAAAGATTTGGAAAAAAAAAATTGTATCTGTAGTGACAATATCTTATATTTTCATTTTGTTTTTTCTGTTGTTTGTATTTATATAACATTAATCTAGGCTTTCTGGACTAGCTAATATGTACTATACAAAAAAGTCGTCTTTCATCGATGAAAACCTCGACCGATTGTGCCAGATTTTAAACAGAACAGTAATAAATTAACATTCTAATAACGATCCAAGGTCTACATGATTCGTAACAACGTGGTTTGTATAGTTTTTCGAGCTATGTCTTGTCGGTCTTATAACTTCCTCTCTTCCAGATATTTCGTCGATGAAATTCTTGACTGATTTTACCAGATTTTAAACTGAACAGCAACAAATTGCCTGGTAACAGTCGAGTAATGGTCCGCGCTCGACACGATTCCAAAACAGCACGGTTTGCATAGTTTTTCGAGCTATGTCTAGCTAGTGTAGTCGGTCTTATAGTTTTCTCTCTTCCAGAGATTTCGTCGGTGAAATCCTTGACTGATTTTGCCAGATTTTAAACTGAACTGATCCGTCGGAGGAGGAGGAAAATGTCGCAGTGCCTCCTCGATGGATATCTGAAACCCGGATGAGAGAAAAAGAAGACGAAAAATATATTTGTAGGTGGAAGAGTTTTCTATTTTTACTCTCTAACTGGGAATGAATTTACAAGAGCCAATAGACCCCTATTTATAGCCCTTAGGCTTACAAAAGATAAGAAACAATAACAATTTTATTCTTAACTAAATTGGTTTTATCCAATTTGGTTTAACAACCCGAACCAATTAAACTACCTCGATCCCTATCCTAACCGAAGTAGTTGTAACTGCCTCCGCCTTATCCTCAATGATAGAGATTTATCCGGAGTAGTTGTAACCGCCTCCGCCTTATCCTCAATGGTTGAGACTTATCCAGAATTTAGATCGTCCCGGATCATGGCTTCCCAAATTTTGAGAGGAACCAGCACCTGCTGGATCTAGAACTGCAAGCGAGGAAATTGGATTTCTCCAGCTTCCCTTGTGAACCACTTAGCGGCACTTGGCTTTTGACCTTTCCGTCCAATACGGAAGGCTTCACGTTCACCTTTGCGTGTCGTTGTGACCTTGCGTTCCAGAATAGTATCATTAGCAAGCTGCTCTTCACGTTCTACCACGAGATCCTCCATGGGTGGCAGTACTTCTCCGGGCTCATCGTCTAACATTGACGGCTCGAAGGACTTTAGATTCTCGATATTGACGATCGAATACATGTTCATGTATGCGGGCAGCTCTAGTTGACACGCATTCTCACCAATCTTGCGCACGATCTTGAAAGGTCCATAACGGATGGGCTTAAGCTTCTTACCCTCGCCTTTCAAGCGCTCTTTGCTGAGATGGAGCCAGACTAGATCACCCTCTTGGAAGTCGCCTTTCACCCGATGTCGGTCATGTCGTTCTTTATACTTCTGCTGAGATTTTTGCAGCTGTCGTTCCACTTCGCTATGCACTTTCTGAATACCCTCTAAGAACCGTTGTGCCTTCGCCATTTCACCTTCTTCCTTGGTGGTCCGCGGTTGCTCGACCGTGAACGACAAGTCGAAAGGGCTGGGGGGTAAGTAACCTAAGCACACCTCAAAGGGAGATTTGCCAGTGGAACTGTGTATAGCTCGATTGAAGGCGAACTGCAGGTACGGAAGGCTCTCGTCCCAAGTCTTGGGATGTCGAGCGTTATATCCTCGCAGCAGATGTACAACTGTCCGGTTGACCACTTCTGTTTGCCCATCGGTTTGAGGATGGAAAGCCGTACTCCGTTGTAGCTTTGTGTCCATCATGGACCACAAGGACCGCCAAAAGTTGCTTAGAAAACGGCTGTCACGGTCAGATACAATCGAGTTTGGTAGCCCAAAATGTGTCCAAACGTGTTGGAAGAACAGCCGAGCTGTTTCCTCGCCGGTGATTGTCTTCTTGCACGGCACAAGTGCTATCATTTTGGAGAACCGATCGACCACCACATAAAGATAGTCGTGTCCCCGTCGGGTCCTCGGAAGGCCTCCTAAGAAGTCCATGGAGATACTTTCCCAAGGACGAGTCGGCACCGGAAGAGGAGTGTAGAGGCCCACCTTTCGATTAGCGGGTTTGGATGTGCAGCACAAAACGCATCCCTTCACAAATCGTGCCACATCGTTTTGATGTGAGGCCAATAGACATAGCGCTGGAGATTCTGCAAGGTTTTGTTCACCCCAAAGTGACCTGCCACCTTCGAGGTATGGGCTTCTCGGATCCACCGTGCTCGATTACCATCTCTAGGCACACATAGTAGTGCACCTTTGTATAGTAGACCTTCTTGCAAGGCAAACTCGGTAGGTTGTCCTGCTTCGATGTCGGCCAACGCCACTCGAAAATCTGAGTCTTCTGCATACAAACTGGCATAGTCATGAAAATTTGGCTGAATCTGCATTAATGTCGTCAAGCTAAGTGCTGCCACCGGTGGTCGTGATAGCATATCAGCCAGCTTGTTGTGAGCACCTTTCTTGTACTTGATCACCAGATTGAACTGCTGTAAGTACGTCATCCACTTCATGTGCCGCGCCTGTTGCAATTTGGATTGCGTTTGGAGATATTGTAGTGGGCGGTGGTCTGTGTGCACCACTGTCTCCTTGCCTAGGAGGTAGATTCGCCAATGCTTTACTGCCTGGTGTAGTGCCAAGAGTTCCTTGTCGTAAGTCGGATAGTTCTTTTGAGCTCCTTGAAACATCTCGGAGTAGTATGCCACAGGCCGACTGTCTTGCATCAAGACAGCCCCCATAGCATATCCCGACGCGTCCGCCTCCAACTCGAAAGGTCGTTGCAGATTTGGTAGGGCAAGGACCGGCGCCTCGCATATCTTCCGTTGCAAAAGTCGAAATGTGTCCTCATGTTTCGAACTCCATTCGAATTTTTGGTTGGCTTTTGTTAGTGCATGCAGAGGGGCAGCTAGGACAGAAAAATGCCGGATAAACTTTCGGACATATTGGCAAGCGCCCATGAAGCTCCGTACTTCCGTCACATTTTTGGGCCGAGGCCACTCCTTGATGGCCCTGACCTTGTCTGGGTCGATCTGAAGCTCGCCGCCGCCCACCACGAACCCGAGGTACACCAGGCTTTGCTTGCCAAACTCACACTTTTTAGGGTTTAAACGGAGCTGGTGTTCCTTGAGCAGTATGAAAATCTTCTCGACATGGGCCAGATGCTCCTCCCACGATGGACTGTAGATGAGGATGTCGTCAAGGTAGACGATAACGAAGTCATCAAGAAAGGGGCGTAGAACGTCGTTCATCAGCCGCATAAAGGTGGCCGGTGCGTTGCAAAGGCCGAACGGCATGACAAGCCATTCAAACAGGCCTTGTCGCGTCTTGAATGCGGTCTTCCAAGTGTCATCCTCTCGGACTCGAACCTGATGATAGCCTGACTTCAGGTCCAGTTTGGTGAAGTAGCGAGCATGCTTCAATTGGTCCAAGAGATCATCGATCCGCGGCAAGGGGTACCGATTCTTGATGGTGATTTTGTTGAGGGCGCGGTAGTCGATACACATTCGCCACCCGCCATCTTTCTTTGGCACCAACACGATCGGGGAGCCACAGGGAGAGCTACTCGGTTTGATAGCACCACTCTCGAGTAACTCGGTCACCTGTCGCTTTATCTCCTCATTCTCCATTACCGAGTTTCGGTACATGCCGAGATTCGGCAACGGAGCGTCGCTGATCAACTGGATCTCATGTTCCACGGTTCGTTTTGGTGGCAGTCCCTGGACTTCTTGGAACAGATCCTGATGCTCGCCTATCAGCTTGGCGACGTAGTCCGTTCTCTCTTTGCATGCTAGGCTCAATACCTTGCTGTTTGCCTCCTCCGATTCAACTGGCCGAATGACCAGTAAGGCAAACTTTTGACAGGCATTGATCATCCTCTTGGCCTGGCAAGCAGTTACCAGGTCTACAGTTGTTGTTGTTGACAGTGGCTCTGTGGTGAACAAAAACTTTTGTCCATCCTTAATGAATTGGTATTGTTGAGGACGACGGAAGAAGATAGCGTCGCGGTCCCATAGGTAGGGACTGCCGAAGATGATATTGCAAATGTTCAGCGGCACAACCTCGCACATCATTTCATCGATATAGATGCCAGTCACTGCAAACTTCACCTTGCACTGGCGATCGATCTTCATCTCGATATTGCTGTTGATCCACCCCAATGGATATGGGTGTGGGTGGGGTGTAGTCGACAAACCCAGTTTTTGAACTAGGTTTTCTGAGATCAAGTTCTTTTGGCTGCCGGGATCGATAATAGCATCGATCACCTCATTCTTGACTTGAACTCGGAAAGTGAACAACTCCTCTCTCTTATCAGTCGGATTTGACGGGCACAGGCTTGTCTCCTTCGGCATAGCCATCAGAGACAAACTAGTGTCCGCTTGATCAATCCGTCCGATTAAGGTAGGAGCATCACTTGTCGATGCTGCCATCGTTGTTGTCGTTGCTGTTGTGCGTCTGCCACGATCGTCCTTCTTCTTCGGTCTCAACTCTGGATGGAGCTTCCAACATTGATCCTTGACATGTCCTGTGATTTTACAATGATCACAGTACAAATCAGGATCAGATGGGCCCTTCTTTTTAGAGCCCTTCTTTTTGGCCTTTTTGAAGCCCTCGGCAGACTCCCTAAATGACTTCTCCCCGCGAGACTGTTTATTCTTCCGCTCGATCGCCATGGCTGTTTGGCTTGCTGAGGCGATATCACGAACACCGAAAAGGCGGAGCTCATCATTGATACGCTCCTGTAGGCCGGCAGTGAATTTGCGAAAAATCTGCGGATCGTCAAGGGATATGCCAAGCGCCAATGCTTGGCGCCGGAAGTCGGTGGTATAGTCCTGCACAGTCTGGTCGCGCCTTTGGCGCAGGACATGCCAGCGCTTCCATCGCTCTTCTTCATACCCCATAGGGTAGAATTCCTGGCGGATCAATCTTTTAAACTGACTCCAGGTAAACTCCTCATTGGTGGAATTTTGGAGAATGGCCTTCCACCAAGTCAATGCATGACCTACAAGTTTTAGTTTTGCGAAAATTACCTTGTTCGCGCTACTATAGTTGTAGAGGTCGAAGTACGTCTCCAGTTGGTCGAGCCAGGCGTCCAACTTTTCAGCGTCGACAGTGCCGTCGTAATTGGGGATCTCGATCTTGGCCTCAACCTTGAACGGTTGTGGCCTTCCTTCTGCAAGCGACGGAGCGATGCTTCCGTCATCGTCAGAGTCGTCGTTGTCTCGTGCACCCGAGGTACCCTCGGCAGCGCCCTTCATCGGCGTCACATGCGCCTTTGGAGGAGTTCCTGAGAATCGACCGCTCTTCTCCACCGGTATTGCCGGTGGTGCTGCAGATTGGGCCTTGATCCAATCTAAGACGGTCTTCATGTCATCAGACAACGTTGCAACTTTGGCGGCAAGGTCGGCCGTTGTCGCTATCTGCTCGTCTGCGGACATGGTAGGCGGGCTCTTCGTTTTTCTCGTCGATGGCCTGCGGAAGATGTCGAGGACGGAGAGTTGTTCGCTGGTAGTTTTGTAGACGCTTCTGGTTCGCACCATACGCCAGGATCTGGCGCTCTGATACCACTTGATCCGTCGGAGGAGGAGGAAAATGTCGCAGTGCCTCCCCGATGGATATCTGAAACCCGGATGAGAGAAAAAGAAGACGAAAAATATATTTGTAGGTGGAAGAGTTTTCTATTTTTACTCTCTAACTGGGAATGAATTTACAAGAGCCAATAGACCCCTATTTATAGCCCTTAGGCTTACAAAAGATAAGAAACAATAATAATTTTATTCTTAACCAAATTGGTTTTATCCAATTTGGTTTAACAACCCGAACCAATTAAACTACCTCGATCCCTATCCTAACCGAAGTAGTTGTAACTGCCTCCGCCTTATCCTCAATGATAGAGATTTATCCGGAGTAGTTGTAACCGCCTCCGCCTTATCCTCAATGGTTGAGACTTAATCAGAATTTAGATCGTTTCGGATCATGAACAGCAACAAATTAATTCTTCAAACAAATTGCTTGGTAACATTCGAGTAACGGTCCGCGCTCGACACGATTCAAAACAGCACGGTTTGCATAGTTTTTCGAGCTATGTCTAGCTAGTGTAGTCGGTCTTATAGTTTTCTCTCTTCCAGAGATTTCGTCGGTGAAATCCTTGACTGATTTTGCCAGATTTTAAACTGAACAGCAACAAATTAATTCTTCAAACAAATTGCTTGGTAACATTCGAGTAACGGTCCACGCTCGACACGATTCAAAACAGCACGGTTTGCATAGTTTTTCGAGCTATGTCTAGCTAGTCTAGTCGGTCTTATAGTTTTCTTTCTTCCAGAGATTTCGTCGGTGAAATCCTTGACTGATTTTGCCAGATTTTAAACTGAACAGCAACAAATTAATTCTTCAAACAAATTGCTTGGTAACATTCAAGTAACGGTCCGCGCTCGACACGATTCAAAACAGCACAGTTTGCATAGTTTTTCGAGCTATATCTATCTAGTCTAGTCCGGTCTTATAGTTTTCTCTCTTCCAGATGGCTTCTCTAGCAACTGCCGAACTATGCGACGCGAACCCAGGCCTGATCGCGAAGGGCGAGCTGCGCGTCCTCCAGCCGGTCTTCCAGATGTTCGGCCAATGCCGGGCCTTCTCGGGCCCGATAGTCACTCTCAAAGTGTTCGAAGACAACGTTCTGGTGCGCGAGCTACTGGAATCCCCCGGGGACGGGAGAGTGCTAGTTATCGACGGCGGCGGAAGCATGAGATGCGCCCTGGTCGGCGGCAACCTGGGGCAGCTGGCTCAGAACATGGGGTGGGCCGGCATTGTCGTGAACGGCTGCATTCGCGACATCGACGAGATCAACGGTTGCGACGTCGGCGTTCGAGCATTGGGGTCTCACCCCTTGAAGTCCAACAAGAAGGGCCTCGGCGAGAAGCATGTTACGGTTATCATCGGCGGGACGGTTATTCAAGACGGTGAGTGGCTGTATGCAGACAGTGATGGCATCCTCATTTCTAAGACAGAAATATCTGTTTGATCATGCATACATTTCTTTATATAAATATATATGTTGTGTTTTACTTAATTTGTTAGCAAATAAGAGAATTTAAACATCTTAATTTGACTTAGGACAATTTTTTGTGCATTTGTTTTCCTCTTTCTTGTTAGGTTCTATTTGCTCTTTCATGTGCATGCATGCATGTATTACTAGCAACTGCATGAAGTACTACTAGTTGTTAGCTCAAGATCATAGATAAGATGTACATTGTTGAAATGCCCTATAAAATATTTGAAAAAAAAAAAAAAAAAAAAAAAAAAAAAAAAAAAAAAAAACTATATACTGTTCTATCGATCGTTTCTAGTACAAGTGGCAAAGAGTTTGATGATCGGCACTCAAGGTCCTAAGTTCGAAGTCTAGTTACTTCACAATTGTTAATCTTTCTCAAAAAAAAAAAAAAAAAAAAAAAAAAAAAATTATCATTGTAAGAATTATGTGAAATGTAAAAATAAATAGTGTATTTAAATTTTAAAGTCAAAGTATCGTTGATAGACTCAAATCAAACAAATTGAAGATTGGATGGTAAAATCAAAATTTTAAAATATTAGATAGCAAAATCAAAATTATCTATAGCTCAAAAAAAATTTGTATAATTTTACCAGAAAAATAATATTACTAATAATATGAGTCGATCGGAATTGCAAACGGGATGACGAAAATTCTTAATTTGTTTGGTCCGAATCAAAATCATAATCACAATGAAAATAAAATTCAAAGATTTTAAGTTTTATTTAAAATTTAATTTACTGTCCAAATTCATAATCAAAATTTGAGTTTAAAATTTGAACTTAAAATTCAAATTTAATTTCGAAATTAAAATTAGAATTTGGAACTACGTTCAAATATCGAATTTATATTAGAATTCAAATTTGAACTTAAGAAATCAAAGCTTAAACTTTTAAATCCAAAATTCAAATTTAAATTTAAAATTATAATTTATCATAAAATATATATATATATATATATATATATATATATATATATATATATTGTTAATGAAAAGGGGGTTCTTTTATAATTCCTCCAAATTTGGAGGAATTCAATTTTTTTCGGAATGCGAATTATAATGTTAATCTCTCAAACCAAATACCAGCAATAGGAATGAAATTGACCAGCTTCATTTTCGTCAATTTGATCAGACATTGAGTATGTAATCACGTAGTAATTATACGTGTTTTTTATTATTTAATTTATTTATTATTTTATAAAATTTTTGAGAGAGAAAAAAAAAATAGTATACTATCCGCTTGCTTCGAACTCGAAATTTCGAGTATCAACCATCAAATTTTTTACCACATTAATGGATGTCTAACCAAATTGATATAAAACAAAAGGTGGTGGGTTGCTATAGAATCATCTTTCAATTGGTAAATTTTATTAATGTTTTAAAATTTAAGTAGTGAATTACACTTTGGGGCAAAGTTAATTCGCATTGTTAGCAAAACTCACTATAACAAAATTAGATTATAGAGACACATATTTGTGATATTTTTATATAAGTGTCTTATTTATATTTCATCTATATTCAAAATTAGGTTATAGGAATACATTTTTGGGACGCATTACAAAAATGTGTCGCTATATATCCTAGCGACGACGCATATAGCAACACTAATAATAAGCGTCGGTATTTTTGCCAGCGACATTTTTTTTAGATTTTAGAAACACTTAAAAGTGTCGCTATAACATAATTTTATTGTAGTGGCTGGTGAAGCAAAAAATCATAGCATAGTGTTGATGACTTGAGAATATCCAACGCATGCCTCGATAACTGGATATCAGTAGTAAATGTGTACGAATCAACTGTCTCTAGTGTAAGTGGCAAAAAATTTAATGACTGATATCCGAACTTTCAAGTTCGAAGTCTAATTGCTTCACATTTCTAGCTAAGTTTATTTCAATGTCACACCAAAAATTGTAGAAGAAAAGATTGTTTATAGATTAATTTTAACCCAAAACTGCATTGCTTGTTTATATTCTATATAATTGTACTTGGAGTAAGGATTTTTATTTTCTTTTTTTGAGATGAAAAACCATAGGTTCTTTCATTGATAGGTAAACAAATAAGTTAGAAAAAAGAAAGTACAGAGGACAAAGTAAATAATTAATTGTTAGGATTTGATTAAATTTATAATTAAGTTTTAATTAAATTAATATCAATATTTAAATTTATTAAAGATAAATTAATTTAAATTTAAATATTAATTATTGTAGCATTGCTGATTATTAAGAAATTTGGGTACCTACGTTTTATGCTGAATCTATATATATAGAGCATATTAACCTCATGTGAAGTACTGCCAACGTTAAATAAATAAATAAATAAGAAAGAAAAAAAAAAAAAAAAAAAAAAAAGTAATACGTACTATCTGTTTACTCTGAAAAGAGTGAATATTTTATATTCCATTCATTCTAGGATGTGAGTTTTTTTTACTGATCATTTCAAAATGACGAATAAAATTTATTTTATCCTAAAATAAATAGAGTATATATATAAAATCTATATTTTTTTCGGAGTGTACAACTAGTATTTTTTAAAAAGAAAAGCTTCAGGGTTGTACGACTGAGGCTTTTGGAGTGTCGTCCTTACCGGAGAGAGATACATAGAGAAAATTAATTTTTAGTTTTGGTGCACCTAGTGTGCACCGGTGCACGAAGAGAGATTTTTTATGTTATAGAAAACGAAAGAAGTGTGAGAGAGATTCGGGGTTCGGATTGACGCTATTTTATCGTAAAAGAAAAGTCTAAGTGCATTTTTTTTTCTTGGTTAATAAATTTTATTTTTATTTCATTCGTATTTTTCATTTTTATTTATTTTTATCTTTTTATGGTTGGGTTGGATTTAGTTTTTATTGAAAGATGAATTTATGGTAAAAAATTAATTTGATATTTTTGTTATAGAATCTCAACAATCAGTACTGAACCGAATTACGAATTTACAAAATCTGATATCAAGACGAGTATCAGATTCTTAATATTGATGATACACAAACAATAAAAAAGATATCATCAAATATTGAAGAGATACGCAGATGCAGATGCAGATGCACGTCTCCATTAACTAACTCCAAATGATCGAGTCACAGAAAAAACATGTTGAGAAAACCTTGGCAGGTGGCCCACCAAAGGTCACAGCGGACAAATGCCGAGGAAAGGCAAATTCTGTTTTTAATGCCCAAAGGTTTACTAGAAATATTTCATACTACTTAATTTCATGTGCTCGATCTGTAGATTAGATTGATGGAAATGTTTCATATGATATATAAAGGCTCCATTTGGAACGGTTGAAACCGCGATTGTTTTGGGGATAAGTGGGATATCCTTTTTATACTCTCAAATATATCAGAAACTACGAGAATAATTTGTTTCGGTACTTTTTGTATAAATAAAAATTATTGTTTATACAGTAAAATTTCACTATATTTTTCTTTCCAAAATTATTTTTTACTATATTTTTTTTTTCCCAAAATTATTCCTAGCATGCTTTCCGAGGCAGAGATCCTCCCCTGCGTCGCTTCCCGAAGTGACATCTTCTTTTTGGATTTTATCTTATTTATTTTTTTTTGAATAATATGATGAATAATTTATTTTTTTTTTTATAAAATATATCAAATTAAATATTAAATTAAATATTATTTTTATATAATATAATTTAATTTTGATTTTGATTTGAATTTTATCTTATTTTTTTGTAAGGCTTTAATCCATTAATATTCGGTTACCAAACGGCACTTTAGTATAAATGTAAAAAACATATCTATGATTTATTTTTGTACTGACTATTCAATTTTTCAAAATTTAAGTTTTACTATTCTAAATTTCAATTTGTTTGATTTGAGTCATTTAACAACACTTTGACGTCAAAGTTTAATTACGACATCATTTATCTTTGCAGGTTTAGTTAGTGCACATCATATAATTCTCACATCTATAAATTAATTAAATAAGTAATCAACTAAATTTTAAAATCAAAATACTATTGACTGACTCAAATCAAATAAATTAAAAAATTAGATTATAAAGTAAAATTTTGAAAGGTCAGATAGTTAACTCAAAATTGTTCATAGTTTAGACAAGTTTCGTATATTTATACTTATATAGATTAATACTATTCAAGAGGGCGGCACTATAAACATATTGTATATAACTAGCATAGTAGCCAGCGCGATGCAGCGGATAAATAATAATAATAAAAAAATTATTAATGAGATATATTTTTACAAATTTTTAAATAAATATATATAAAAAAAAATCATATCAAATTAATAATAAATTAATTTACATGTATAATCAATCTATATGTTTCAATTCATAAAAAAAAAAAAAAAAAAAAAAAAAAAAAAAACTAAATGTTATCGAAAATCAGTCTTCACTCTGCCATCCTAGGCCTTATTCTAAACTTTCTATATTGAAATCTAAAGTGCGAATTATCGAAAAGCCCTCTTCACTCCGCCATCCTAGGTCTTATTCTAAACTCTCTATATTACTTCGTTAGACCCCTCGCAGCGGCAGACAAGGCGGCGAAGCAACCCCTCACACTGCGATCTCAATGTGCTATGTTCTAGAGTAGGAGGAGGGTTGAGTTGGGTTGGGTTGGACCGTTAGAGTGGACCGGATGTTGGAGCGATTCGATTTAAAAAAATGAATCGGTTTAAAAAAATTATTGAGCTCAGAAGAAGGAATTGGTGAAGATGAAGAAGGAAAAAAGTCATGAGATAATTAAAGAGATATTGATTACATCTCCGTTGAATAGAAAGAAGGGAAAGAAAAAAATAATAAGATTTTATCAAAATAGAGGTGGGTGAGGATAATGAAAAAATTTTCACGTGACAAAAAATATTAA